>SKCR01016316.1:0-52812 GCA_019454045.1 Zanthoxylum bungeanum | reverse complement strand
TAATTCAATTCAAGTGTAATTACCATAATTAATTAATTAATCTAATGCTTCCAAAACACTAATTAATTCAATTAATCATGCTATACATTTTCAATTCATGTCCAACACAAATTGAAGCAAAATCAATTCTAAAACATGCTTCAAACTCACGGCAAAGGCATACAAAAATCATTCAATTTGATTTCAATCCAATTTAAATCAACACTTAATATTTCTATCAAGCCAATAACACATCCAATATGTCAAATTTAAAAAATTCCCATGAGCTTATCTAGGGTATACATTCGGCCAAGCTATAGGATTTAGGGATTTTTGATCTAATCAATATTTCACAATTCAACAATGCACAAATCCAATTCAACATCATATAAGCTCAACCAAATCATTAATTTAAGAAAATCAAGCTCCAAACACAAAAATCCCAAATTAAAGTTTACAAACCCTAGATTTCCAAATCAAACTTAGGACGCTCTGATACCATTGTAAGTGTTCCTATAACATGCAAAAATCTCTAAGTTGTGATTTGTGTGTGAATAAATCAAAGAGAGTTGCGGAAACACTTACTTTGATCGGATGAGATTCAAAACTTTTTCTTTGTTGTTGAAGCTTCCAAGCCTTTGAAATGAATTTCAAACTCATGGGTTGGTTTCCCACCTCATTTGATTCCTTTGAGTGCTAGCTCACTTGGTTTTGCAACAAAACTCAAGAAGAAGAAGGAGGAGTTCACGCCCAATGCAGTGAAGGAAAGAGAGAAATTTTTGTGTTGCTGTGAATAGTAACCACACACACAAATTTCCAAAATTCATTTGTTTAAATAGCTAAGTGTTGTGTTGGTTTTGGTTAGAGTGAAATACAAGTAAACCAAGCCTTTCACTCAACCAACAACTTGCCAATACCAACTTCCATCGTTAGTCTAACTTGATGATATAAGTGAAGTGGGTCATACCACTTATTAAATTCCAAATTTAAGTCGGCTAATCCAACACGCAACTTCGCTTGGGCTCGGGTTCACTTAATTCCGAATTAAACGAATTTTCCGTTGCAACTTAATTAAATCCAATTTAATTAAATAATAATACCTAGCAAAATTATTACGAAAGTCACTAACGAAATAATTCTAAATTAATTCATTCGCTCGATTTAAAATCCAATTTCAATTTTGCTTTGAAATCCAATTTCATTTAATATATCCAATATATTATTTTAGCCCAATTAAATAAATTAAATAGAAAAATCTAATTTAACTATTAAATTTATTTTGCCGATTAATTCCAAATTAATCGCGTTCTCTCTTCTTGTCGAATTAATCCTAGATTAATTATTGACGCAATTAATCCCAGATTAATTCTCTCTTTGATAATTAATTCCTAGATTAATTATTGCCGTGATTAATCCCATATTAATTTTGTTCGAATCAAATCTTATTGGTGAATCTTCGGGAAGCAACCCAAGAGATCCCTGGATATATTGGCAGTAAATACGGTCATCAAACTATCCGAATACGTGCGTACCCGGTATCACGTTAGTATCGATTTACAAGACATGGTTGGCTTCTAGCAAAGCACCGTGCCTACCCAATTCTCCAGAAATATTCTTTAAAGGAATATGTAATCTTTATCAGGCATTGCATACGTAGTATTGCGTATTACGATCTAGTATCGGATGTCACATGCTAGGCCTGGGGCTGGAATTGTGTCTGCCCCGTATGAAGCACATATCCGATCTCTGGTAACTAGTCTCTATAATCGGATAATCATGACCTTATCATATTATCCCGATAACTGCAGCATACAAGAGTACTAGTTCCGTATCCTACGTGATCATCATCTCCATATGACTGAAGTGATACTTCCATTTTGACATCACACCCAATACACTACGATTCTCAATATACCCAGTAGAGGCGTACACAAAACCTGTTAAAGCCCCGGACGACCAAAACCAAAGTATACTGATTGTCGCAATTATTATCGATGTAAGTCTCAAGTTAAGACCAAATACACCTACCCTGATTCGGACTCCCATAGACACATAGTCATACTACCAATGTGATTCCGAGGGGTCTATTCAGAGCGAAGCTGTTTCTGTACCATCGGTAAACACAACCTCCTATTACACTTGCATGAGTATCCATACCCAAATATATGAGAACTATACCGTTATGCTCCCATAACACGCACAACTATAATACTAATCTATTCCGCATTATCGATGTCCAGTCTCGATAATACTACGACTAGGGATATTTAATGATTAAACTTTAGTGAATTAGTATTGTCTCATATCTTATTAATCCGGTACTAATCATATGGACTTTTATCATTTATATATCCCGGTAATCTAATTACAAATGATAAAAGAGCAATTTCATTTGTCACATAGTTAATTTGTACAACAACACCATGTTCTATACAAATAATGATGCTATGGGTCATAATTGTCCAACAATCTCCCACTTGGCCTATAGCCAATCACTCAAGTGTCCTAAACTTGAACTATATACGGTTCGCTCAATCTTATGCTGAGAAACAACTTTCGTCAGTGGATTTGCAATGTCATCGTCTGATGCATTTTATTCAGTCATCACATCGCCACGATGTATGATAGAACGAATCAGATGATTCAGTTTAAGTACATACTTGGATCATTGATGAGACCGTAATTCTTTAGTCTGTGCTATAGCCTAGCTCAGCTGCTAACAGAACTATACCTAATCCAATTA
Organism: Zanthoxylum bungeanum; assembly: GCA_019454045.1. Taxonomy (NCBI): domain Eukaryota; kingdom Viridiplantae; phylum Streptophyta; class Magnoliopsida; order Sapindales; family Rutaceae; genus Zanthoxylum; species Zanthoxylum bungeanum. Next base: position 50,090 of record SKCR01016316.1, on the reverse strand, counting down.
GGATTATATAGATCCAAAATGCTTCATTTCCTGCTTCAGTTGCAGCAATATTCCGCTTTTATTGTTTATTCGGCAACGGTATCTTGCTTGGAAGATTTCCAGCTCACTGTTCCGTTATTCAAACTATACAGTACCCTTATCACGACATACAATCATTTTTATCGGTTTGGAAACTTGTAGCAGTGAACCCAATCACCTCAAGTTCTCCTTCTCTATAGTTTAAGAAAGCATCCTTAGTTCGTCTAAGATACTTAAGGATGTTCTTAATATCAATCTAGTGACCATCACTTGGATTGGCCTGATTATGACTCTATATGCTCAAAGCATATGAGACACCAGGTCGCATACATATATTTCAACGCACGTACAAACTCTGGGAGAATTGTCAGCAGCTTTCTAGATCTATCCCAGTATATATTTATTCCTAGAATAAAGCCTGCTTCTCCCAGTTATTACATGGAGAGTCTTAATGAAAGCCAAGCTTTCACCGATAATATTATGGGAATGTCATTTCTAAGAAATAATATGTCATCATTATATAGGACAATTATTGTCAGTGCGCTCCCACTAACCTTCATATATACACAAGAATCATCTTTGTTTTGAATTAAATCATATATCATTATGATTACATCAAAACGATGGTTCCAAGAATTCAATGTTTGCTTCAATCCATAAATGGATCTATTTAACTTGCAAATCTTGTTTGCATGTATTTGGTACAACAAAATTGTCAGGTTGTATATAAACATCGTCCAAAAGGTTTCAGTTTAAGGAAAGCGGTTTTGATGTCCATTTGCCATATTTTGTAAACGAAATATGTAGCAATCGCAAGAATTATCCAAATGAAGTAAATCATGGCAACAAGTGAAAATTTTTCATCGTAGTCGACACTATGTCGTTGACGATACCCTTTCTGTACAATCCTAGTTATGGACATTTATATATTACCATCCATGTATGTCTTCCGAGAAGACTCATATAGTACCAATAGGCACAATGCCTTCTGGTACATCAACCAGTGTCCAAACTTGGTTGGTATACATGGAATCCATTTCGGACTTCATGGCACCTTTCCATAATAGGGAGTTGATACCTTGTATCACTTCCTCATACGTAGTCGGTTCATCTTCCTCAATAAGATTGACATCTTTATGAGGTGAGATCAGAAACCCATACCTCCTAGGTTACTTTCTGACTCTCTCTGACTTACGCGGTTCTTGTGTATTCGAAGATTATGGTACAGTTTTATCCCTGATGAACTGTTTGTGTTCCGTTAAGGAATCGGTGCCTGAAATATTATCACTCTGATTTTCATCGAGTTTTACTTTCCTCTCACTTACCACTGCATATAGGAATTCATCTTAGGAATACGGCATGGAGAGCAACAATTACATTGTTTTATTGTGAGTCGTATAAGTACTATACTTTGGTTTCCCTAGGAAAACCTACAAATTAGGCACTTATCCGATTTGGGTTCTAGTTTGGTATCATCCAAACGTATGCCCAACATTCCCAAATCTTCAGGAATGAGAAAACCTGGTTTCTTTCCTGTTCATATCTAATATGAAGTCTGTCTAACAGATTTTCATGGAACCTTATACAAAATAAGTATTGCACTGTTTAATGTGTATCCTCAGAAGGAAATTGGTAGCTCAGAGCGACTCATCATTAACCTTACTATGTCTAACAAAGTTTAGTTTCTTTGTTCGGACACACCGTCAAATTGAGGTGTTCCGGGAGGAGTCTATTGTGAAAGAATACCATACTCTTTCAAGTAATCTTAAAACTTATATGTTTAAGTATTTTACACTATGGTCTGACCGTAATGTTTTTAATACTTTTGCCGATCTGTTTTTCTACTTCTTGTCGAAACTCTTTGAATTACTCAAAATTTTCTGACTTGTGTTTCATAAGATACACATAACCGTAATGCGATGCCACATCCGTAAAGGTTACGAAGTATTCATATCCACCTATAGCCTAGCTAGACATGGGTCCACTTGCGTCACTATGAATGAGGGCTAACAGATCAGTGGCACTTACACTTTTACCAAGTAGAAGGTGTTTTTGGCATTTTTCCTAATAAACTAGATTCGTAGACATCATTTGAATTAAAATCAAATCCGTCCTAGTACCCACTCTTCAAAAGTGTGGATATACGAGTCTTGTTAATGTGTCCCTGACAAAAATGCCACAAATAAGTCTCATCTGACTAATTAAGTTTGAGCTATTTGTTTGTCATGTTATATGTATGAGATTAATTTATATTCTAAATATAAATTATGTTATTCACATCTAATGTGCTTATCTCAATATCATCTTTATAAACAAAACACTAAGTGTTCTAGAATATAAAGGTATACCCGCAACGGGTTATACTAGATATAAAGATAATGTTTCTAGTCAAACTAGATACATTGTAACAGTCTCCTAATTTAAGTACATGCTCTAAGGGAAGTTCTAAAACTTAGGTTCCCACAGCCAAAACAACGACTCTCGTCCCGTTTTCGACTCATGGGTCGATCTCAACTGAAGCTAGTCTCCTGCTAATCAGCAGATCCCACACATCAGTACATATATTTATGTACCACATTCAGTATCTAAAATTCAATTTTAAAACCAGTAGTGGACATGTTTATAACAAAAATATATGAAGCCGGAGCCTTTCCGATCTTCATTTCCTTCATGTCCGCCTTGTCTATACGGCAGTCACGCTTCCAGTGACCCCGTTAGCCACAGTTTAGGCAGACATCTTGGGATATGTCCTTTGTCTTCCTAGAAGACAGTGACGATTTTTCCTTTGCTCCTTTTCATATCCATAGAAGCCTTCGGCCAAGTCTTAACCTTCTAGGATGTTGAAGTAAGATGCGCATTGCGCTTCTTGCCCTTTTGCGAGCTCTGGCTCTGTCTCATTGAGCATAGCCATTGACTCTCCAAGAGTTTTCTATCGTAATTAGTACTTCTAAGATCTAAGAATAGATCTATGAAGATCCTTCAATTTCAATATCATACTATAATGATCTAATCCTTAGTTCCGACGAAGAAATTAAAGAGTATTTGTGGCAAGCATAACGGATTGAGCACTAAAGTTATCATCACCATAAGTCTTCTAAAACTCATGCTCTACTATCCAATATCGGATGTCATATGCTAGGCCTGAGGCTGGAATTGTGTCTGCCCCATACAAAGCACATATCGGATCTCTGGTAACTAGTCTCTATAATCAGATAATCACGACCTTGTCATATTATCCCGATAGCTGCAGCATACAAGAGTACTAGTTCCGTATCCTACGTGATCATCATCTCTATATGACTGAAGTGATACTTCCATCTTGACATCACACCCAATACACTACTATTCTCAATATACCTAGTAGAGGCGTACACATAACCTGTTAAAGCCCCGAACGACCAAAACCAAAGTATAGTGATTGTTGCAAGTATTAGCGATGCAAGTCTCAGGTTAAGACCAAATACACCTACCCTGATTCGGACTCCTATAGACACATAGTCATACTACCAATGGGATTCCGATGGGTCTATCCAGAGCGAAGCTATTTCCGTACCATCAGTAAACACAACCTCCCATTACACTTGCATGAGTATCCAATACCCAAATATATGAGAACTATACTGTTATGCTCTTATAACACGCACAAGTGTAATACTAGTATATTCCACATTATCGATGTCTAGTCTCGATAATACTATGACTAGGGATATTTAATGATTAAACCTTAGTGGATTAATATTGTCTCATATCTTATTAATCTGGTACTAATCATATAGACTTTTATCATTTATATATCCCGATAATCTAATTACAAATGATAAAAGAGCAATTTCCTTTGTCACATAGTTAATTTGTACAACAACACCATGTTATGTACAAATAGTGATGATATGGGTCATAATTGTCCAACACCAAGAACATAACTGGACTTTCCCAAATCTTTCATTTGGAATTGGTTAGCTAGACAGGTTGTCACGTCCGATAATATGTTTACATCATTCCCAATGAGTAAAATATCATCGACGTATAAAACAAGAAAAATCACATTCCCGTCAATGACGCTCTTGTATTCACAAGGCTCATCAACATTCTGCTCAAAGTCATAAGACTTGATCGTGGTATCAAATCTTATATTCCAAGATCGAGATGATTGCTTAAGTCCATAAATGGACCTTTGCAGCTTGCAAACCTTTTGCTCTTGACCTTGGGCTATGAACCCCTCTATTTTTACGATATTGATACATTCATCAAGATTGCCATTCAAGAATGCAGTCTTGACGTCCATTTGCCAAAATTCATAGTCATAATATGTGGTAATGGAGTGAAGAGTGCGGATGGATTAGCATGGCAAGAAAGTTTCCTCATAGTCAACTCCCTCTTTCTTGGTATAACCCCTAGCCATTAGCCTAGCCTTGAAGGTCTTTATCTTCCCATCTGCTCCCATCTTTCTCTTGTAGATCCACTTGCAACCTATGTGTGTATACATGCCATAGAGAAGGGCAATGTTGTGCGGGCTCGCGGCCCGGTCGGGAGTACGGAGTAGCCCGCGGGGGGACTAAACTGGAGAAATAAAATGGAGTCGCCACCCAGTGTGAACTGGGAAATGATTTAATGCCGCACTCACCCATCGCAAGGGAAGACCTCAAACCGTTGGGTTCAGAATAGTCCTTTACTTATGCAAATTTGTAATGAAAAAAGGATTTATGCGATAGTATAATAAGGTCTTATGCAACACATGCAAGATAATGTAATCAACACACAAGTTTACACACCCATAAATGTAAATAAATAAAAAGGAAGACAAATACATAATTCCATAGACATATTAAACCATGAAGCGCAATAACGTAACTAATAACAACTATAAAAGCATTAATAATAAAAGAGGATAATTAGATACGTAATGCAAACGAAATGACCAAAGAAGCAAACATGCATGAAATATGATGAAAGAAGGTCTATTTATTGTATGTGCGTTCATCCAGCATTCGGAAATGCATTCGAATGGTAAATAGAATGTTCGTGTTCGTATAGCATTTGAAAACGTATTCGAACGGGATAAGGTCTGATGCATGGTAAAACAGAATGCATGCGTGTTCTAGTAGCATTCGGAAACACGTTCCAACGTAAATGAGACAGAAGGTTCGCGTTCGAAAATGCGTTCGAATGGGATATGACCTGTTGCATGGTAAAACAGAATGCATACACGTTCGAGTAACATTCGTAAATATGTTCGAACGGAAATGAGACAGAATGTTCGCGTTCATATAGAGTTCGTAAATGCGTTGGAACGAAATCACAACAGTGGCATCCATAATGCAATAAACACATGCGTGAATGTTTCCCCAAGCGATACGTGGAGTTGTATCCCAAGTACAGACCGCACTACCATCCATTCGGATTCGGCTACGGAATTTATGTCTAGGTTTCCATCCGATATACCACGAGAGGAAAAACTCAAGCATAGATACAACATGAATGCGAAAAATGAAAAATGAAAAATAACAACCAAAACAAGGATGAATAGCACAATCAATAGGATAAAGGCGCGGCAAAACTATGGTAAAGGTAGCCTTTGGGCATTTCCCTCAAATAGAGGACCTTTAATTCACATGATTAGCCCATGCGTACTAGATAGCAATACATAAATAAATAAAAGAGATGCGACCAAGGCCGACATCTATATGGGACTTTATATGCCCGACTGAACGTATTTCACATTCAATCAAGCATACTTCGTCCGGCGCGGCAAAACGTCATGGTAAAGGTAGCCTTTTGGCTTTTTCCCTCAAATGGAGGACCTTTAATCCAACATAGTTAGCCCATGCAAACTAGATAGCAATGCATAAATAAATAAAAGAGATGCCACCAAGGACGACATCTATATGGGACTTCGTATGCCCGACTAAACATATTTCACATTCAATCAAGCATACTTCGTCCGGCGCGACAAAACGTCGTGGTAAAGGTATCCTTTTGGCTTTTCCCCTCAAATTGAGGACCTTTAATCTAACATAGTTAGCCCATACGCACTAGATTAACAATACATAAATAAATAACATATGGAAAGTAAATAACGGAATAATAAAAGAGATGCGACCAAGGCCGACATCTATATGGGACCTCGTATGCCCGATTGAACGTATTTCTCATTCAATCGAGTATACTTCATCCGGCGTGGAAAAACATAGTGGTAAAGGTAGCCTTTTGACTTTTTCCTCAAATGGAGGACCTTTAATCCAACATGATTAGCCCATGCGCACTAGATTAATTAATGCATAAATAACGAAACAACACATAGAAAATAAATAGCTGAACAATAAACATAAAATTAAATAAAAAAATGAAACACGTGTTTGGAAGTCTCTCAAGCAGTACGTGGAGTTGTATCCCAAGTACAGACCGCACTACCGTCCATTCGGATTCGGCTACGGAATTTACAGCTGGGTTTCCATCCGATATACCGCAAGGATAGCATGCAATCATCAACTCAACACAAATGAAACTATACGTAAAACATAACGACGCATGCAACTGATCGACAAAGAATAACTGAATAGATAAATGATAAAAAGAGGACCCTCAGGTCTTACATTTTAAGTTGCTCATCGGAAGTGCGTTACACCATCGCCGGAAGGGTTAATGCTCCGTAACTTTTTTGGTTTTCTGATTCAGTATTTTCCTTCGCTGTTTCGCTGTTTTGAGTTGCCGATTTCTCTGGTTTCTTGACTGGGAGCTGTTTAGGGACTGTTTTGGGTTATTTTGGGACTGTTTTACTCACTGCTTTGGGGTGTTTTGAGGGCTGATTTGGTCTTGATTTGTTCATCAGTTTGGGGCTGCTGGTTGGAGGGGTATTTGTTTGCTTGTGAACAGTCGGTGAGTGTGTGTCGGTTGGTGGGGTTGCTGGCTGAGAAGGGTGCTGAGTGTGTGAGTGTGATTCACGTGTAAGGCTGCATGGTGTTTAGTGTGGCTGCTGTGTGTACGCGTTATATGAAGGGAGGGGGCATGTGAGTGGCTTGTGTCTTGGCAGTTTGTGAGTGGGCTGGTTTGTTTGTTTATTGCTGAGTGAAATTGAAAAGCGAGAGAGAGATCTGTGTGTTTATTGCCGAGTAAAAAATAAAAAGCGAGAGAGAGAGCTGTGTATTTTTATCTCTACCGTGTATATGAAAGAGAGAAGAGCCGATTAGGGTTATGGTTCATTTGTTTTTGTTTTTTTTTTTGTGAAGATGAGAGATGATGTATGTTATTTAATGAGAGAGAGAGCTGTGAGTTTAGGTTTTATTTTTTGTTTATTTGATTGTTGAGAGAAGATGAGGGTGAGGAGCCAAGAACTAATTAGAAAGAGAGAGGAGAGATGAGAGGCTATTAGGGTTTATATTTTTTTTGAGAGGTGTCGTGACTTGTGAGAGCCAATGGGGGGAGGAAGACCATTAGGGTTTGGTTTAGTCCTCTTTTTATAATGGTGAGCTAGGGTTTCTAGGTCAGGAAGGAAATCATGCAAATATGGGATGTGTTTAATTAATTTGTATTTTTGGTGGGGGAATTTCTTTAATTTCGTAGGTCATTCATGTAAATTAGGAAGGGTATTTGTTTTAATTTAGGAAGGGGATTTGATTGGATTTGATTAGATTTGATTGGATTTAAATCTTTGGTAATTAAGAAGGTGATTTGGTGGAGATTTAATTTAATTTAGACATGTGTTTTAAATGTGTTGAATATTTTTAGATTGGGCTTTGGTGGGCCTTGGGCGTGTGGCTTGGCTCTTTGGTGGGCTTGGGCATGTGGGTTGGTTGTGGGGATTTTGGGCCGAGCCTAATATTTAAAACATAGATTAATCGAACGAATCTGAGGCTAAACAAACGAATTAAATCTGAGGATGTACTTATTTTTGAATTTTCCCTTACGACGTCTATTTCCCGCAACTTCCGTAACTTATCGGGTAGTGCCTCCAAACGAGGCTCATCATCGGGTTTTCATGCAAAAATGCAAGTGTCTATAGTCGCCCCCACTTTGATGGGCTTGTGTAGTGTGTGACAATGACAATCCTATCAAAGTCATGCAAGTATTTTTACTTACCTGGCTCGCCAGCTGCACTTGACTTACCTGTTGTTCCGAGATACTTCAAACTGGGTCGATGAGAGGTAGTCCATTCCCGAACCGTTACTGTGAGGTGTTGTCAATTCCCGAACCATTACTGTAAGGTGGTCCGTTCCCAAAGCATTACTGTGAGGTGGTCCATTCCTGAACCATTACTGTGAGGTGGTCCATTCCTGAACTGTTACAGTGAGGTGGTCCATTCCCGAACCATTATTGTATGAGGTGGTCCATTCTCGAATCGTTACTGTATTAGATATGGTAGGCTGGTCACCCCCAGACTTGGTTTATCTTTTTTTTCTTCGTTGCTTGCACTCGGCCAAAGTAGATCATTTGATGCGGTGTTCCGTACTGTCATACCATATTACTCTCTTTTATAAGATGGTCCCAATAGTTATACATATTATTGCCCTCAAATGATGCCTCGTGTCAAAACCAGAGAACCTTCAAAGTACTCGATACGACTCAAATCCGAGTGTTTTGAATAAATGATCTGAACCAGACTCAAAATGTGTGTGTGCCAAGGTTCTTTTACAGCTCGATCCTTAGATAAGCCAACTCGATGATTTTGTTTCAAAGAATGGGATCAACGGGTCAAACCAACCTAGATGTCTTGATCATGCTCTGCAATTGCTTTTCCGTGCTCAATATGGTATGGTTTTCTTTTTCTTTTCTTTTGTCTCTTTTTTTTCCAACACACCTACCCTTTAAGGTAGCATTTCTCCTCATGGTGGTCCTAATACTCGACCATGGGTAGCTTCACGCTTATCGGTTATAGGTGGTTCAATTCTTTTCTTTAGAGACTTTTTATTTTATTTTCAACCATACCATACATCATAACACAAGCAAATCAGGATAGACATTTAGGCGAACAGTCATTCATCGACCTACAATTTCTTCAACTAGTCACTTTGCCAACTACTCAGGTTTTCACTGCTAAGAACTTATAAATAAGCGCGTACGAGTCTAACATAGATCAATTACTCAAAGTATCAGATAAAAGCATGTCAAGAGTTTATCGTTTCTATGATTTCATCATAAAGCAAACATTTGCATCATTGGACTTATGCCTAACTATTAATGGCTAACGGGAAACGGCTCGAACAAGTAAGCAAAATCAATGTCTTTATGATTAATAAATGTAGGACTATAATTGAATCAGATCAGGAAAATAAGCATCTCGAAAATTTGCAGCCCCGTCTTCTTCCGTCTTCTTGCTTTCTTCAAACATCAAATTCTCCAACTGCAGTAGTTTTTTTTCCCATTTACCTCATTCTTTTGCAACATCTTCCTTGTCACTATTCGAGAAGCTTCCCCAGAAATCCCTCATCTACTCTATCTCATCTTTACTACTGTTGCCCCATATCCCCATGCAGGAAGTTTGGTGGTTATGAGTTTGGAGGACAAGGCTGTCGGGTAGGCCGGGGTTGATCATGTGGGTGGGTGGAGGGTTTCTGTGTGTATTGGGTTGTTCTTTTTCCGGATCGGGTATTTTATGAGTATCAATGAGGTCTTGGATTTCATGCCTAAGGCGAGTGCATTTGTCAGTTTCATGGCTTTTTTGCTGGTGGAGGTAACAGTATAGGTTTAGGTCAAGGTAGCGTGGCACATGGTTTGGAAGTGGTTTAGGTTCTAAGGGATTTAGGAGTCCTTGCCTTTTCAGCTCTTCAAACACCTCTGACAAAGGTGTACCAAAATTAGAGAATCACTTGTTTCCGATAGGGGCGACCTCAGAGGGAGTGGGCTTGGTCCCTGAAGTTCCCCCAATGGTCTTTCTATTCCGGTTGCAGTACTTCATATTATTGGCTATATGGGGTATGGTCAAATTAGCCACAACGTTTGGTCAAAACTTGTAGTTGCTCGGTAATTTTGGTTACTTTGGTCTCCAATTGATCCAGGCGGGAAACCTCATTATCTGACTCGCTAATGTTTTCTAACTGTTTTTTAACAAGTCTTCATTCTTTTCTAACCCAACGGATATCTATGATGGCTTCGAAACTATGAGTTAGCATGATGCGTGTATGCATGAGATGCATGAGATGCAAGTGGTTATCAAAACAACATATGTCCTTCCGACCTTATTTCTCCCACACTCGTGGTAAGTCCATTTCTATCCTAGGTATGGTTTATTCCATGCATCAATGTGGGGTACACGAAATCGTCTCTCATATGCTACATGGGTGATCTTTTGGCCGCTTCTGTCCTTTTCCATCGGTAAAAGACAAAGACCACCCATTTACAACATGGACTAAGCCTATTATGGGATCATGCCATTGTCTAGAAATGACGAATTGGGCTTTTAGCAACCGCGGTCATAGGGATGAACTTGGAGGTATCCAAAGTAAATAAATATGCCATAACAAGGCGTATCCTTCCTTGATGAAAGCCAGTGTGGATATCGGACTCATGCTTCTAGCATATTTATATTATGATTGGATTTTCTAAGTCCATCAAGGTTTTCATACAAGTTGGCCCATTGTCATTTCAAAGCATTCAATCATATTATTGCGAGGTGTAAACTTGTCCCAGTTGAAAAAGGCCCAACAAGTTTACAGTTTTGTAATAACGTGGCTAAACAACTTCAAATGATAGGGGGCCCAAACATAAAGTGGCCCATCGGCATTTTAGAAGCTTTTGGCCCAATCGTCATAAGATGCAAACTCGTCCCAGTTTAAATGGCCCAACAAGTTCACATCTCATGACAAGAAGTCCAAATGAATCCAAATGATGATGGTCCCAAACACAAGCATAAAGGGTGGCTTCTATAGGTCATATAACTATGGTTCTCATGCAATTTTATGGGAGTATTGATAAAGTCTCCGGTCAGTGAATGGTTGCCCACAACTAGGTCTCCCCACTCAAGGATTCGAGCGACCAAGTGAGCGCACCTTTTTTATGACCTAAGGTACGTGCCAACGAGTGATGATACCATATAACGATCCGCCGCTTCGAGCGAAAATGACTTCACGATGCATGAATAACTTTCAAATGGATTCCCCTATTGAAAATTCCCCAGAGGGAAGGTGGAGCAAACTCTCTTAAATACCCTTACCTCTTAGGCTCTTATCGCATTGGTGACAGGAATAAACAATAGATCCTCCAAATTAGTCCATCACATTAAGTATGCCATAAGGTAAGCTTTGAGTAAATGATTATCTAGATGTCTTCACAGCTTTTCCTTTTGGCTATAAAAAGGCAGTGAGTGAAGGACGACACCAAATTATTATCTAACTCTAATAATACCTTTGGTTAAATCAACTTTAGTTTGGAAAGTTTTATTAACCTCTTAGTCCCAACCCATTTGCAGACAAGGTTAACTAAAGAAAAAATCGCAAACATTACAAGACATTATTTCGGGGCCGATTCTCTATCCCCAGTGGAGTTGCCAGACTGTAGACATGCCATAGAGAAGGGCAATGTTGTGCGGGCTCGCGGCCCGGTCGGGAGTACGGAGTAGCCCGCGGGGGACTAAACTGGAGAAATAAAATGGAGTCGCCACCCAGTGTGAACTGGGAAATGATTTAATGCCGCACTCACCCATCGCAAGGGAAGACCTCAAACCGTTGGGTTCGGAATAGTCCCTTACTTATGCCAATATGTAATGAAAAAAGGATTTATGTGATAGTATAATAAAGTCTTATGTAACACATGCAAGATAATGTAATCAACACCCAAGTTTACACACCCATAAACGTAAATAAATAAAAAGGAAGACAAATTCATAATTCCATAGACATATTAAACCATGAAGCGCAATAACGTAACTAATAACAACTATAAAATCATTAATAATAAAAGCAGATAATTAGATACGTAATGCAAACGAAATGACCAAAGAAGTAAACATGCATGACATATGTTGAAATGACGTCTGTTTACTGTATGTGCGTTCATCCAGCATTCGGAAATGCATTCGAATGGTAAACAGAATGTTCGTGTTCGTATAACATTTGAAAACGTATTCGAACGGGATAAGGTCTGATGCATGGTAAAACAGAATGCATGCGCGTTCGAGTAGCGTTCGGAAATGCGTTCGAACATAAATGAGACAGAAGGTTTGCATTCGTATAACGATCGAAAATACGTTCGAACGGGGTAGGACCTGATGCGTGGTAAAACATAATACATGCGCGTTCGAGTAGCGTTCGTAAACGCGTTCGAACAGAAATGAGACAGAATGTTCAAGTTCGTATAGCGTTCGTAAACGCGTTCGAACGAAATCACAATAGTGGCATCCATAATGCAATAAACACATGCCTGAATGTTTCCCCAAGTGATACGTGGAGTTGTATCCCAAGTACAGACCGCACTACCATCCATTCGGATTCGGCTACGGAATTTATGTCTGGGTTTCCATCCGATATACCACAAGAGGAAAAACTCAAGCATAAATACAACATGAATGCGAAAAATGAAAAATAACAACCAAAACAAGGTTGAATAGTGCAATCAATAGGAGAAGGGAGCGGAAAAACTATGGTAAAGGTGGCCTTTGGGCTTTTCCCTCAAATACAGGACCTTTAATTCACATGATTAGCCCATGCGCACTAGATAGCAATGCATAAATAAATAAAAGAGATGCGACCAAGGCCGACATCTATATGGGACTTCATATGCCTGACTGAACGTATTTCACATTCAATCAAGCATACTTCGTGCGGCGCGGCAAAATGTCTTGGTAAAGGTAACCTTTTGGTTTTTTCCCTCAAATGGAGGACCTTTAATCCAACATAGTTAGCCTATGCGCACTAGATAGCAATGTATAAATAAATAAAAGAGATGCGACCAAGGCCGACATCTATATGGGACTTCATATGCTCGACTGAACCTATTTCACATTCAATCAAGCATACTTCGTCTGGTGCGGCAAAACATAGTGGTAAAGGTAGTCTTTTTGCTTTTTCCCTCAAATTGAGGACCTTTAATCCAACATAGTTAGCCCATGCGCACTAGATTAACAATGCATAAATAAATAACATGCGGAAAGTAAATAACGGTATAATAAAAGAGATGCGACCACGGTCGATATTTATATGAGACCTCGTATGCCCGATTGAACGTATTTCTTATTCAATCGAGTATACTTCGTCTGGCGCGACAAAACATCATGGTAAAGGCAGCCTTTTGACTTTTTCCTCAAATGGAGGACCTTTAATCCAACATGATTAGCCCATGTGCACTAGATTAATCTATGCATAAATAAAAAAAAACAATACATAGAAAATAAATAGCGGAATAATAAACAAAAAATTAAATAACAAAATGAAACACGTGTTTGGAAGCCTCTTAAGTGGTATGTGGAGTTTTATCCCAAGTACATACCGCACTACCATCCATTCGGATTCAGCTACGGAATTTACGTCTAGGTTTCCATCCGATATACCGCAAGAGATAGCATGCAATCATCAACTCAACATAAATGAAAATATACGTAAAATATAACAACGCATGCGAGTGATCGACAAAGAATAACTGAAAAGATCAATGATAAAAAGGGGACCCTCAGGCCTTACCTTTTAAGTTGCTCCTCGGAAGTGCGTTACAGCGTCGCCGAAAGGGTTAATGCTCCGTAACTTTTCTGGTTTTCTGATTCAGTATTTTCCTTCATTGTTTCGTTGTTTTGAGTCACCGATTTCTCTGGTTTCTTGACTGTTTTGGATGATTTTCGCTGCTGTTTCGGCTGGTTGTTTAGGGACTATTTTGGGTTATTTTTTGGACTGTTTTACTCACTGCTTTGGGGTGTTTTGAGGGCTGATTTGGTCTTGATTTGTTCGGCAGTTTGGGACTGTTTTACCATTAGGGTTTGGTTTAGTCCTCTTTTTATAATGGTGAGCTAGGGTTTCTAGGTAAGGAAGGAAATTATGCAAATATGTGATGTGTTTAATTAATTTGTATTTTTGGTGGGTGAATTTCTTTAATTTGGTAGGTGATTCATTTAAATTAGGAATAGTATTTATTTTAATTTAGGTAGGGGATTTGATTGGATTTGATAGGATTTAAATCTTTGGTAATTAGGAAGGTGATTTGGTGGGGATTTGATTTAATTTAGATATGTGTTTTAAATGTGTTGAATATTTTTGGATTGGGCTTTGGTGGGCCTTGGGCGTGTGGGTTGGTTGTGGGGATTTTGGGCCGAGCCTAATAGTTAAAACAGAGATTAATCGAGCGAACCTGAGGCTAAACAAATGAATTAAATCTGAAGATGTACTTATTTTTGAATTTTCCCTTCCGACGTCCGTTTCCCGCAACTTCACAACTTATCGGGTAGTACCTCCAGACGAGGCTCATCATCAGGTTTTCATGCAAAAATGCAAGTTTCTACAATGTGTTTCACCCCATCAAGTTGGTATACAAGTTCCCAGACTGAGTTGGAGTACATAGACTCCATCTCTAGGTTCATGGCTTTGAGTCATTCCACTTTATTTGAATCATCCATTGCACTACGATAGGTCAATGGATCATCCATACCATCCATGGATGCGACAACTTGTGCCTCTCTAACTCCTAGATAACGATTAGGTTTTCGTACAACCCTCCCACTACGTCTAGGTGGCAGATCATTCTGACGAGCTTGCATCTGACGCTCAAATGTCGAAGGTGTTATGTATTTGTCAACTGTCGTTGACGATGGTGTGCTGGTCGAACCAGCAAGTGACTCATCAAGTAACACTTTACTTCTAGGTATGAACTCCCTCATATAGTCCTCCTCTAGAAACATAACATTTGTCGATACAAACACTTTGTTATCTTCAGAGCTATGGAAGAATCCACCCATAGTCTCCTTAGGATAGCCTATAAATGGGCATACCTGAGAACGTGGCTCCAACTTTGTAGTCTTATTCTTCAACACATGTGCTGGACACCCCCATATACGGAAATGTCATAAAATAGTTTTGCGAACACTCCACATTTCTAAGGGAGTCTTAGGAACAGACTTAGACGGAACTACATTATGGATATGCGTTGCAGTTTGTAACGCATATCCCCAAAATGAACTAGGTAGTGAGCTATAACTAAACATAGATCTCATCATGTCTAGTTGGGTCTGGTTTCTCATTTCTTTAACACCATATTACTGTGGTATTCCAAGCGCTGTGAGCCGGGATACTATCCCATGCTCAACTAAGAATTCCTCGAAATATCTGTCAAGGTATTCTCCTCCACGATCTAATCATAGAGTCTTGATTGTCTTACCTAACTGGTTTTCAACCTCAGCACGATACTCTTTGAACTTTTCAAAAGTGTCTGACTTGTGCTGCATTAGGTAAACATACCCATATCTGGAATAATCGTCAATGAATATGATGAAGTATTCATAACCACCTCGGGCTCTTACATTCATCGGTCCTCAAGCATCTGAATGTATAAGTTCAAGTGGTTGACTGGCTCTTATACCTTTTCCAGTAAAAAGGTCTCTTGGTCATTTTTCCTTCTAAATAGGATTCCCAAACTGGTAAAGTTCCGAGCTTTAACTGGTTTAAGGCTCCGTTCTTTATCAATCTGTCTATCCGGTCAAGGCTGATATGACCAAGTCTAAGATGCCAGAGATATATGTCATCGTGAGAAATCTTTTTCCGATTAGTTTTAGGTTTCTCAACCTTAAACAATTCAACATTGATCAATGACCTATGTGTTAACGGTCTTAACACATACAAGTTATTTTCTAAGTTTCATGTGCATATTATTAATCAATTTATACCAATAATAACCAAACTGCTATTAAAAGAAACTGAATAACCATCATTCAAAAGTTTAGAAACAGAAATCAAATTCCTGTGAAAACCGTGAATGAATAACACATTGTTCAAACTTAAATAACTATTATTTGTAAACTAGAAACTCCCACTGCTCTTGCTGAAATGACATCCCATGTCCCGACCCTCACGGTGTAGTCACCTTCAGCAAGGTCTCTCCATGAGTCAAGTAGCTGTAAAGAAGAACAAACATGGTTAGTGGCTCCAGAATCAATAATCCAGACATATTTATCATCCTCCACTAATAGAGATTCGAGAACGAGTAAATCATATTTACCTGTATCATTTTTCTCCTTCAGCTCAGCAAGGTATTTAGGACAATTCCTTTTCCAATGCTCGTTCTTGTTGCAGTGGAAACACTTTCCCTTGGGCTTGGCATCATTGGAGCTTTTCTTGTTCTTCTTCTTCATGGGCATAACCTTAGCCTTCCCAGTGCTATTCTTCTTCATCTTTGCATATTTAGAAGACTCGGCAACATTTGCCTCAGCACTGGGTTTACGAGGATCCACAAGCATGGAATCATATAAGGTGAGCTCATTAAACAGCTGGGTCAAAATAAAAGTCAACATGTTCATAACACAGTTGCTTTTAAATTGCAGGAAACTCTTCGGAAGAGTTTCCATAATCATGGTCATCTGGCTACGCTCGTCAATACGAGCTCCATGGGTTTCAGCAGTGTTGAGATAGGACATCATCCTCAAGACGTGCTCTTGGACTGATGTCCCATCCTTCATCCTAGCAGTCATCGCTAAGACCATGGCCTCATGACGTTGATGCTCCAAAGGCTACCCGAACATGCCATGCAATGGCACCATCATCTGAGATGATGAAGCCATAGGTTCGTGCTTTGCAGTAAGAACCTCAGACATCCCTGATAGCAAGTACTAGCGGGCTTTCTCATTAGTTGCGACCCATTTTTTGTAGGCATAGCACACAGCTTGGCCAACATTTCTGGCCGGCTCGGGAGGACACTCCTCCGTTAGGAAAAACTTTAGGTCTTCGCAGACCTAGATGACATTCATGTTACTTTTCCACTTAACATAGTTTTCTCCCGTTAATTTATCATTTGAGAGTATTGAAATAATTGGAGAAACGATGGCTGAAAAATGAAATAAACATGCATTTAACATTCATCGCATATTAAAATCATCAAATAATTTTGGCATAAAATTAAACATGATGCATGAACCATGAATAACGAATTAGAAACCTAAGAGAATTACTATACCACATAAATCTATCATCCCATAAGTAAGTGCCACCATAGGGTAGGTCAAGTACTTGCATGATAGGTCGAGACAATCTCAGTCGATTAATATCTACGGGAATAACTCTTATTCCTATATTAACCAACTACCGTCTGATTCGATCAAGAAATTTCATTAACAGTTAATTATTCCTTTGTGAGTGTGACCCACCGTTTCGGGATAATTGGACTTAACAAGTGAAGTGCCGCCGTAGGGTAGGTCAGTTCACAAGATACATCTAGAATCCCTTTCCTCTCGGAATCCAAACTTGATATTGACCCAAAATGAACACCATCCGTAGTGGGACGAAAGCAAAGCCATCTCAAGGCGCCTTTTGAATCTCACATTTTCGGACTAACAACGGAGATCGCGAGATATACTGTCGTATATCCCTCTCCCACTTACTATTTTAAAATTAAGGTTTCTATTTATAAAATATCTAATATTTTAATTTAACTAGTGTGAATAAATTTATTGCGGCTGAATCATAACTATTATTTACACTAGTACATTATTAGTGACCTAACTAATTTTAACTCTTAAAAATTATATCACTAATTTCCATTAGTCTCTACTAAATGTATTACTCAATTAAAATAATTTAATTAGAATGGTATTAGCGACCTATTATATTTTAACTCTTAAAATACTAGAACACTAATTGGTGTAAAATTTTAGAATCCTAAAATGGTCAAGATTTATATTAAACTATTTAATTAATCTTAGTGCGTTATAAAATCCAATGGTACGTGGAATTATATCCCGAGTGTATACCACATTACCGTCCATTCGGATTCGGCTATGGAATTTATGTCCGGGTTTCCATCCTATATACCAATGGAATTTATTATGCACTTATTAAGCCCAATATATTAGAATTCAAATTTTAAACCTTAAAACCAATTAATCCAATTAATTGTATTTCATGCATATCATATTCTAATTTAAAAATTTTAAATCAAATAAAATCATATTTCATGTCTATAATGATAATGCATCTAAAACATGTTATGTCATGTGAAATGCAAGAGTAGACACCCTAAGCTATATGACATGTTATTCAAACATTTCGAATTAAAACATACATATAACAAAAAAATTATTTTGCATTGACCGGGCTCTTATTTTTCCATATACTAATCTAATAATTAGTACAAAAATTCCCAAGGCATCCATTGGTCTTCAAATCACGGTCCAAGGTAGTGTTGGGTCCTTTTGCAACTTTGGTGCTCCAAATTACAACAATATAAATTTTTACATTAGAAAATTAAAATACAACAATTGTAAACAATGGTCTTATGGCCTTACATCCCAAAAACAAAACCAACATAAAAATAAGAGCCGAAAAATTTACGACCAATGCAAAATCCATTCATCACATGAAAAACAATAACCATTCATCATATGGATATTATTTTGTGCCTACTCATCTAAACATGCATATCAATATTTATAAATCATATAAATATATTAAAAACAATAACTTTAAATGAAAAAGAGAAGGGTTAAGAACACTTTTCAACCTTGCTCTGGTACCAATTGTAGGAAACTCTTTCCTTGCGTAGCGGAAACGTCTTGGGCATCCGGATCGGACTTGAAAATTTTTTCTTCCTTTCCCAATGAGTGGCCGAATGTTACTGCCACCACCACTGAAATTTTGCTTCAGTTTTAGACAAAATTCTAGCCCTGGAACAGTTCCTGAAAATCCGGACAAAAACTGGATTGTTTTGGACCCGATACGCGCACAGTGCACTGCCGAAACAGCCACTAAAATGCGCGGACATTGGCTGTATTTTCGTTCTGATTTTTAACTTGAAAACAGCCCCAACACAGCCCCAAAACACCACAAAATGTTACCCAAAAAACATGGATTAAAACAAAACCAAACCGAGTTCCGTTTCACCAAGTAAGGGGGCGGCAGTGAGCAAAATAAAGCCTCACTGCCGAGAACATACAAGAATAAGATGAAGATGATTATTTGTTCGACACCACAAAGTCTTCCGAACTATATCTCGTTACCAACAAAAACTTGTGTGGGCAAGACTCACAATATTAATCCCTAAATTATTTAGAGATTAAATCACACTTATGTTTTGTATTGTTTTTCTTCTTTTTCTTTAGTTTTATTTTTCTGAACTTTTGAGAGGATGAAGAAGAAGATGAAAGGTGGCTAGGGTTCAAGAATGAAATTCTCTACCAAAGAAAAAATAATTTTTCTTTTTATACTTAGATTTGTAATTTAAAAAAAAAATCAAAAAATCCTTCCCCTTTTACCCTTGTAAAAATCGGCCACACATGTAAGAATACCAAAAATTTTATAACATTAATATTTACTTTCCATAATGGAAAAGATGTTACAAAATAAAAAGATTAAATGCCATTTAACAATTTGTAACTTCCAAATTAAATCCAAGGGTTTTTCAAATCCCAAAATTTGGAAATTACTAACTTAACCTTTCATTTAATTTTATCTAATATAATTAAATAACATGTGTTTAAATAACAAATATTTAATAAAACCATATATTAACTTTTAATATAAAGTTTCAAGTATGACAAAATAATATTATTAATCATATTAATAATATTTATACCTTTGTGAGTATATAATTGGACTATCCAATTATACTAAATTCGCTATAGTATATCGAGCTAGCACGGGGACCAAATGGACCTACGGCTCCGAACTCCAATAATCTCGAAATATTAATTAATCTCTTAATTAAATATTCTGAATTATTAACTCCAGGTTATTCCACTAAAAATCTGAAGTTGCACTCTCGTTATCGCATATGATATATTAAGCCGAACCAAATCGGTGTCCATCGATATAGTCACTACATACGAATTGACCCTTCACGAGTTTCTCGTAATTAGAGCCGGGTCATAATGTCCGTTATACCCCTTTAATTATTTATACCTTACGTACCATTGATTCTCTAATGAACGATTTATTCATAACCATTATGAATTTTAATCTTTCTATTTGTAATAAAAAGACTTGAGTGCTTTAACCGTTCCAGCACCGAATCAACCCTTAAGGAATATACTCCTCTACTTCTCGCAAGAAGGAGTGAACTCAATATCTATGTAAAACTTTCCCAGCTACACAACAGACTATGCCCCCATAGTACGTAGCTATTGGTCGGGATTGTTACATCAACCTCACCTTTATAAATCAAAGAACATAGCCTGCCATGCAGGAGTTCGTATTAAACTCAGGATTACGACCAATCCATATATGACTATCTAGTAGATCAAAATGACTTTCTTTATTTAACAGATATTATAAGAATGTCATTTCCATCTGGGTGCAGTCTCATATAATCACATCATACAAGGTGCCTTCATTCTCATATCTCTACATGGATGATCCCGGATCAAGGTCGCCATACAAATATAGAATGTACCACAAATATAGATATACCACAAACAATGTACCCGCTTTGTTTGCTATCTATGGATATTACTAACTTCAGACTTAATCCTCTTGTGTATGACACTCATACACTAAGTCTGAAGTCACATAAGTAATCTAGGGTATTCAAGATAATTTATAATATGTGAAATTTAAATAAACCCTTTGATAATTGAATAATGTATCATTTTATTTCAAAACATATATAAATTTGTTTACATTATATGTAGCTCTAGTGCATGCATCCTAACACACTAACCATGCTCTCAAGACTAATTAAACAAGTTCAAACTCTAGGGCAACAAAAGTGAGAATTTGGGTTTTTTACTTTCTTTGCTCAAACTGGAAAAAAATAGAAGAATAAAGAGGAAATGAAACTTACCATCTTGAATCTATCTTTTGGCATGAAAAATTGGAGCATCATCAAGCCAAAATGGAGTAAAAATAACTCCCCATTTTTCCTCTCTTGCAATCCCACATTTTTGACCATTTGAGAGATGAGGGAATAGTTCCCTATTTATAGAAAAAGGTGGGTGATTTTTGTGATGGATTGGGTGGTTAGGATTATTCCACCTCATCAATTCTAGTCCATTCCCGAAATCACTGTAGCAATCACGCAATTTGTGATTTTTGACCCATTTCAAGTTCGTATTTAAAAAAATATCCAACGTGAAAGTTGTACCTCTCGGTCTAAGATTTCCGAAGATATAAAATTTATAAAGATCAGAGATCATATGAAAAATTTACAGCCCTATTACTAAAGGTTGTTCGGTATTGGACGTAAGCTAAGTTCCACGTCAGAATTTCAAGGAATTTATTGAATGTCCCAAATGTCATTTTATGAGCACTTACTTGCTTGAACATGATTTATATCAAGTATCATGCCTCTATAAATGTAACAGTCGTCAACCTCTGATAACGTATAAGTCATCGGGATCACCAGATGTTACATCACTATAGTTTTAACATATACGATATTAATTTTGTACTTCAAATAAATACTTCGGGCATTTATCTTAACACAATAATTTCAAATTTTTGGATGTCTCGACAATAAGTGTATTTCAAATTTAGTTAATGAATTTTATGAATTCAGGCATATGGACTACAGGTCTGAAATGCTTTAAATTTTACTTACGCCTTCAAACGTATGGAGTACAAATCCAATTATTTTATAATTTTGGCCAATTATTTAATTTAATAATCTTTCACATTTTTATATTCAAGATCCTGGATATTATTTATCATAATATCAATAATAACAAATATAAAAATATAAAAATATTTTTTACATTAATCTTATGTCAATTTCTAAATTTCTTTATTTACCAACATATAATTGATAGAAAAATATTTCATTTCTTAAATATATGCCTAATGCAATCTCTAAATATTTATAAACTATGAGGCTCTGTAAGGGCAATTCAGATCTCTTCATCATTAGCATGCATGTCTTTTTAGGGCAATTTGAATCTCTTTATTTTTCACCATATACCTCTTCAAAGGTAATTGAGATTAATTTACTTGCTGGAATATATAACCATCTTTAAGTGCAATCTATACAATAATTTCATATAGATCAATATTTTACATATGCAAACATGGTTTCTTTAAGAGCACCTAATTATTTCACATATTTTTCACATCTCCCCGGGAATTAAAATATTTCTAATAAGTAATTTATTTTCCTTTATGTATTTTACATATATTGGTATCACCACTTGATTTATCATGCTTCAGGCATTCATTTATCTATTTGTATGACTATAGTCATTCAGTGACATCGATAAGTGATCTTTATCACTTTTTTCTATATTAATAAATTCATCAAATGATTAATTAATAATGTATGCAAAATATTCATTTGAATTTTAGGTCCAAAATGATTTACTTAAAATTTAAATGAGATAAAATGATACATATCATTGTGATAACATCATATCATTTGTTGCAAACATCTTTCATTTCCCTCATCATGGGATGACTTTTTCATCAAGGTGAGAATTCATAAAATATATGTAATAAAATGATTAACTATAAGAAATTTAGACAAAAAATAATAATTGATAAATGATATAAAAAAATCAAGTCATTACTTGAATACCATCTTAATTGATCTCTACAAAAATAAATAATAACAAATCAAAGTAATAATAAAAAGTTCATTAGTTCATTGATGGAAATCCATTTGAATATATATTCGACAATATAATACGTAATTGATAGTCGTATATTTTGCAAATTAGTTATCATAATAAAGCATTGAAATTTTTTAGATTTGTTGAACTTCTGGTTCATCAAAAGACATGATTTAATTTTTATTCCACTTCTAATGGTATAATACATCTTAATTTCTTATCTCAAAAAATAAGACTATTACCATTACCATTTTGATAAATAAATAATGCATGCTTTTTTACTTCAATAGATAAAATTCATCTACTTCAAGGAATGATGATATATATTAGTTTCATCAAGCGCTCATTATTTTATTCAATATAAGAAAACACTCTCAATTTTGCTACTTCCAAAGAATATTTGATATGTAAAATACTAAATTTTTTTCTCCATTTTACTCTCTTTTAAATTTCCAATGAGAGAACCACATGAGATTTATGAAACATTATTTTATTTTCCAATAGTTATATATTTTTTTCAAGTTTTTTCAAAGAAACAAATTCAAATTTTACTCCTTCAATGAAAAATTTTAAAAGAAAATCATTTTCTAAAGGCCTACAAGGACACCAAGACCAAATTATAATTTTCGATAATACTTCATGGACATATGAAATAATATTTTGTAGCAAACGACTTTCCTTAGCACGGAGGAAGTTGCTTGTGGTGGCACCAGCTTCGGTATGGATCTTTAAAATTTTTTTTACCTTCTCCCTTTGTTGTAGTAGCCGAAATCAATCCTTTTATGTACAACGCTTGGATCAACCACTCGATCTTCCGAGCTATGACTCGAAACCAACAAACCGGAGTGTGGGCTTCACTCACAAAGATTAAAACTCTAAATAATTTAGAGAATTAAGATGTCACAATGGTGTTTGGCTTTTGGAATTTCCAAATACTCTCACACCACTTGTGAATCTTTAAACTCCCTCTATTTTCTCTCAATTGCACTTGTCTGAATGAATGCAAAATGTTAACCTTAGAAGTGAGAGAAATGGTAGAGATTATATTCTCTTACACAAGCCAACTAACCTTATCATTAAGCAACTAATTCTTTCTTGCAATGGCCAACACAAAAATTTGAATGTCATACCAAAGCATAAGAAATGATAAGTTAAAGACAAGGACTTGTCATTAAGCATCCAATGCTTTCTTTCAATGGAAAACACATAAATGTGGAGGCCATACCAAAGCATAAAAATGGATTAGCTAATGACAAAACTATTAGGTGTATACAAGCCACCTAATAGACATAATAAATTAGAGAGCATGACAAGCCATATGGCTTTGTCTCCAAGGTAAATAAAAATCACCATCTTAATAATGATTAAATTACCTTCAATTATGTTGTAGTAATTTTCTCATAATTATTACTAACTTGATTATCTCATAATCAAGACTTGATTATCTCACAATCAAAGAATTCTAGAAAACATTAAGTTAAACTAATTTAACATAGTTTTCATTTGTGACAATAAATATTATTAATCTCATTAATAATATATAAATATAATGTGAGCATATTATTAGACAATCTAATTATATTAGGTTTGCTACAGTTAATCGAGCTAGCACGGGGACCAAATGGACCTACAGTTTTGAGCTCCAATAATTCCGAAATATTAATCAAACTCTTTAATCAAATATTAAGAATTATTAACTCTGCGTTATTCCACTAAAAACTCGAAGTTGAACTCCTATTACCGTAGATGGATAAAATAAACCGAACAACTTTGGTGTCCATCGATATAGTCATTACATATGGATATAGCCCTTCACAAATATCTCATAAATAGAGTCGGGTCAAAAGTCCGTTAAACCCCTCTAAATATTTTATCTCTTAAGCACCATTGATTCTATAATGAACAATTAATTCATAATAATTATGAATATAAACTTTCTATCCGTAATAGAAAAGTTGAGCACTCAAATTGTTCAAATCTCGAATCAACTCTTAAAAAAGATGTTCTTCTGTTTCTCGTAAGAAGGAGTGAATTCCATATCTATGTAAACCAACTACACACCCAACCATATCCCAAAATACGTAGTTATTGGCCGGGTATGCAACACCAACCTCACCATAGTAAATCAAAGGACATAACCTGTCATGCATGAGTTCGTAGTACACTTAGGATTAAGATTGAATCCATATATGACCATCTATTAGATAAAATGAATTTCTTCGGTTAACAGATATTAAAAGAAATTCGTATTTATCTGAGTCCAGTCCTATATGATCTCATCATACAAAGTGCCTTCATTCTCATGTCACTACATGGACGGTCATGGATCAAGGTCGTCATACAAGTATAGAATGGACCGCAGCTATAGATAAACCACAAATAAAGTACCCTATTTGTTTGCTCTCTACAGACTATTTAGATTACTAACTTCATACATAAACCCTATTGTGCATCAACCATACACTAAGTTTGAATGTACAATAGTAATCAAGGTAACAATTGGACAATATGCGATATAAATCAAACAACTTTGATAAAATCAATAATGCATTTATTATTATTACAATAATCAATTCTGTTTTACAATACATGAAGCTTTAGGACATAAATCCCAACAATCTCCCACTTAGACTAGAGAAAATGAGACGTGTCATGTAATCTTAAACCCATTAGGTGACCTTCAAACACTTTAGCCGATAAGGTCTTTGTAAACGGATCAGTCAGGTTGTCTGCGGATGGAATCTGCATGACAACGACATCTCTTCCCTGCACTATCTCCCCGATGAGGTGATATTTCCTCCCAAATGCTTACCCCTCTTGTGACTTCTTGGTTATTTGGAGTTCGCCACTGCACCACTATTATCATAATAAAGTGTGACCGGTTTATCCATATCTGGAACAACTTCAAGATCTGCCAAGAACTTACGGAGCCAGACTGCTTCCTTAGTTGCTTCACAAGCTGCTACATATTCAGCCTCCATGGTGGGGTCAGCAATACAAGATTGCTTAATGCTCCTCCATACTATAGTTCCACCACCTAGGGTGAACACTGATCCAAATGTTGATTTCCTAGAATCGACATCCGTCTGAAAATCAGAGTCAATATATCCTCTCAGAATCATATCCTGACTTGTATATACAAGTATATAATTTCTCTTTCTTTGAAGATACTTGAGAATATGTTTCACCGCTACCCAATAATCCAATCATGGGTTGGATTGAAACCTACTGACTACTCCCACTGCAAAACAGATATTCGGTCTCATGGATAACATAGCATACATAAGACTTCCAACTACTGAAGCATATGGTATATGTCTCATCTCGTCAACTCCTTGAGGTCTATTAGGAGATTGTTCCTTAGACAAATGAATTCCATGCCTGAAAGGTAAATTACCTTTCTTGGAATTCTGCATACCAAATCGCACAAGAATCTTATCAATGTAGATTGCTTGAGACATTGCTAAAAGTCATTTCTTGCGATCCCGAATGATCTGGATCCCAAGCACATAACTTGCCTCTCTCAAATCTTTCATTTGGAATTGGTTAGCTAGCCAGATTTTCACGTCCAATAATATCTTCACATCATTCCCAATAAGTAAAATATCATCGACGTATAACACAAGGAAAACCACATTCCCATCAATAATTCGCTTGTAGACACAAGCCTCATCGATGTTCTGCTCAAAGTTATAAGACTTGATCGTAGTATCAAACCTTATTTTCCAAGATCTAGATGCTTGCTTAAGTCCATAAATGGACCTTTGCAACTTGCAAACCTTTTTCTCTTGACCTTGGGTAATGAACCCCTCTGGTTGTACCATCTAGATACTCTCATCAAGATTTCCATTCAAGAATGTAGTTTTGAAGTCCATTTTCCAAATCTTATAGTCATAATATGCAGCAATAGAAAGAAGAATCCTCATGGATTTAAGCATGGTTACTGGCGAGAAAGTTTCTTCATAGTCAACTCCCTTTTTCTGGGTATAACCCTTTGCCATTAGCCTAGCCTTGAAAGTCTATACTTTCCCATCTATTCCTCTTTTTCTCTTGTAGATCCACTTGCAACCTATGGGTTTTACTCCATCAGGTTGGTCTACAAGTTCTCAGACTAAGTTAAAGTACATAGACTCCATCTCAAGGTTCATGGCTTTGAGCCATTCCTCTTTATCAGTATCTTCTATTGCACTACGATAGTTCAATGGATCATCAATACCATCACAACATGCAACAACTTGCACCTCACCATTTCCTAGATAGCGTTCATATTGTCTCACAACCCTTCCACTACGTCTAGGTGGAATGGCATCCTGATAAACTTGCATCTGACTTTCAGATGTAGAAGGTGTTATGTCTTTGTCAACATTTGACAATGGTGTACTGGTCGTACCAGTAAGTAACTCCTCCAGTAACACTTTACTTCGAGGTTTTAACTCTCTCATATAGTCCTCCTCAAGAAATGTAGCATTTGTCGACACAAATACTTTATTATCTTTTGGACTATAAAAGAATCCACCCCTAGTTTCCTTAGGATAACCTACAAATAGGCACACCCGTGAACGTGGTTCCAACTTAGTAGTCTTGTTCTTTAGCACATGTGTCGGACACCTTCATATACGAAAATGTCACAAACTAGCTTTACGACCATTCCACAACTCTAAGGGAGTCTTAGGAACAGACTTAGAAGGAATTACATTCAGGATATACCTTGTAGTTTGTAATGCATACCCCCAGAATGAACTAGGTAGAGTGCTATAACTAAACATTGATCTCATCATGTCTAGTAGAGTGCAATTTCTCCTTTCCACAACACCATTTTGTTGTGGTGTTCCAGGTGTTGTGAGTTGTGAAATAATTTCATGCTCAACTAAGAATTCCTTGAAATCTCTATCAATGTATTCTCCTCCACGATCTGATTGTAGAATTTTAATGCTTTTACCTAATTGGTTCTCAACCTTAGGATGATACTCTTTGAACTTTTCAAATGTATTTGACTTGTGCTACATTAGGTAAACATATCCATATCTAGAATAATCATCAATGAAAGTGACGAAGTATTCATAGCCACCTCGAGCTTTTACATTCATCGGTCCGCAAACGTCCGAATGTATTAGCTTAAGTGTTTCTTTGACTCTTATCCATTTTCCAGTAAAAGGTCTATTAGTCAATTTGCCTTCTAGACATGATTCGCAGACATGTAAAGCACCGAGTCTTAAATGATTTAAAACTCTGTTCTTAATTAGTCTATCTATCCAGTTGTAGACACTGCATTTTTGCATAAAGCTCAATGATGAGCCTCGTATGGAGGCACTACCCGATAAGTTGCGGAAGTCGAGGGAAAACAGACGTCGG
Source organism: Zanthoxylum bungeanum (assembly GCA_019454045.1). NCBI lineage: Eukaryota > Viridiplantae > Streptophyta > Magnoliopsida > Sapindales > Rutaceae > Zanthoxylum > Zanthoxylum bungeanum. The sequence continues at coordinate 22,069 of SKCR01016316.1, read as the reverse complement.
AAAGGAATTCAGAAAATAAATACCTTATCGAATTTAATTCATTTGCTTAGCCTCGGGTTCACTCGATTAATCTCCGTTTTAACTATTAAACCTCGGCCCAAAATCCCTGCACCCATCCAAAGCCCATTTCGCCCAAGCCCAATCCAAAAATAATTAAAACATTTAAAACACATGTCACAAATTAAATTAAATCCAATTAAATCCAATTAAAAATCAAAACAAATCCAATTCCTAAATTAAATAAATCCCCTTCAGAAATTAAATAAATCACCTACCAATTTAAAGATATTCCCCACCAAAATTACACAAATTTATTTCCCTTAATAATTTAATTAAATATATCCCCCATTATTGCATAATCTTTGTTTCCCTCCCATGCAAGGAAAACCCTAGCCCACTCTTATAAAAAGGAACATAAACCAAACCATTCCCGGGATGATTCACGGCACAAGCAAAGAAAGAGAGACCATTCACGACAAAACACCCTAACTCACAACTCTCGGCCCTAAGCTCTCCTCCCTTTCATCTCTCTCAAAGCCACGACACTCACCTTAAATAATCACACAAACAAACCAAGAAACATGGTTCACCAAGCCACACGTTCACTGCCCCCACACCGAATAGATGACCCCTCTCATTAACGCAGCTCAGCCCTCTAAAAACAACCCTCATGCCATTCATGCAACACGTACCCCACAAACCTTCAACGCAAACCACAAGACCACAGTTTAACGCCATTTACAAACAATCTACACGCAGCCCTCACAATAAACATAAGCCGAGCACACCATATACACAGCCAGCCATCAACCGGCCCCTCACCAAAAACTACAAAACCCTAGATTAATAGACACTCACGCCACACACTGAGAGACGCCCAAACAAAGCCAATAACCTATCAGCCGAGAGCAACAAAAGCACCCCTCAAGACCCCACTAATGCATCACACCCTCAGCAGCTGAGACACCACTCTCACCAAAACAACAAACCGCGACACCACTCTCACCAAAACAAAAACTGAAACAAAGCCCTCAAACAACAGCCCCAAATCACCACAAACTGCACCCTATAACAGCCCCAAATCACCGCAAACTGCACCCTGAAAACACCCAAAAATCACCAAAAAACTACACCCTTAAATAGCCTATATATCACTAAAACTGCAACCCAGAACACCCTCAAATCACCGAAAAATTGCAACCCAAAACAATCCCTAATTCACCGAAAATAGTAAGCAAAAATAGCGACCAAAAACAACAGCAAAATAGAGGAAACAACAGCCCAAAACAGTAAAACAATGAAGGAAAATATTGAACCAGTGAACCAGAAAAGTTACGGAGCATTAACCCTTCCGACGACGACGTAACATACTTCCAAGAAGCAACTTAAAAGGTAAGACCTGAGGGCACCCTTTGTTTACTTTTGTTCATCTTTTTTGGTTAATTATTATTATTTCTTCACGTGCATCTTGTTGGTTCATGTATGTTACTATTACCGGATGAATGATTTTGTGCTATCTCTCGCGGTATATCGGATGGAAACCAAGACATAAATTCTGTAGCCTAATCCGAATGGACGGTAGTGTGGTCTGTACTTGGGATACAACTCCATGTACTGCTTGAGAAACGACACATATTTCATTTTATCTAATCTTGTGTTCATCTATTGTTCATTATTCCCCTATTTACTTTATGCATGCTATTTATTTATGCAATGATAATGTAATGCGCATTGGCAAATCACGTTGGATTAAAGGTCCTCCGTTTGAGGGATGAAAAGCCTAAGGGCTACCTTTACCACGCTGTTTTGCCGCGCTGGACGAAGTATGTTTGATTGAACGCGAAGTATGTTCAATCAGGCATTTGATGTCCTATATAGATGTTGGCCTTCGCCGCATCTCTTTTCTTTCATTCTTGTTATTCATCTCTTTTCTGTGTCGCATCACTTCAAGTTTATTTCCATGCATGATTGCCTCTTTAGTTATTTCTTTCACGTTAGGAACTTAATTATCTCTTTCAATATTTACTGTTATTATTTATTTATATTTTCGCGTTTATCAATTTGATATGTTCATGAGATTGCGTGCTCGTTTTTATTTCGTTTACTCCTATGTATGCAAACTTAGATATTGGTTAATCTTGCATGTGTATGTTTCGTAAGACTTGGTTATATTATTGCATAAATCTGTTCATTACAATTGACATAAAGTGAGGGACCATTCCGAACCCAACGGTTTGAGGTCTTCCCTTGTGAGTGGTGAATGCGGCCTTAAATGATTTCCCAGTTCACGCTGGGTGGCGACTCTTTTATTTCTCCGGTTTAGTCCCCCGCGGGCTACTCCGTACTTCTGACCGGGCAGCGAGCCTGGGACAGCGTCGCAGATTTTTGTGTCCTACATTCTAGCGACTCCACTGGGAATGGAGAATCAGCCCCGAAATAATGTCTTGTAATATTTGTGATTTTTTCTTTAGTTAACCTTGTCTAAAATTGATTTAACCCAAGGTATTATTGGAGTTAGATAATGATTTTGTGTCTTCCTTCACTCACTACCTTTTTGTAGCCAAAAGGAAAATCTATGAAAACATCTAGATAATCATTTACTCGAAGCTTACCTTGGAGTATATTTAAAGTGATGGACTAATTTGGATGATCTGTTGTTTATTCATATCACTAAGGCGATAAGATCCTAAGAGGTAAGGGTATTTAAGAGAGTTCGTTCCACCTTCCCTCTGGGAATTTTCAATAGAGGAATCCATTTGACAGTTATTCATGTATCGTGAAGTCGTTTTCGCTCGAAGCGGTGGATCGTTGTATGGTACCATCACTCGTTGGCACGTACCTTAAGGTATAAAAAAGGTGCGCTCACTTGGTCGCTCGAACCCTTGAGTAGGGAGACCTAGTTGTGGGAAATCATTCGCCGGCGGGAGCCTTTATCTATACTCATATAAACCCGCATGTGAACCATAGTTATATGACCTATAGAAGCCACCTTTTTATGCTTGTGTTTGGGACTATCATCATTTGGATTCAGATGAACTTCTTGTCATGAGATGTGAACTTGTTGGGCCATTTAAAATGGGACAAGTTTGTGTCTTATGACAATTGGGCCAAAAGCTTCTAAAATACCGATGGGCCACTTTGTGTTTGGGCCCTCTATCATTTGAAGTTGTTTAGCCACGTTGTTGCAAAAAGTGTAAACATGTTGGGCCTTTTTCGATTGGGACAAGTTTACACCTCGCAATAATATGATTGAATGCTTTGAAATGATAATGGGCCAACTTGTATGAAAACATTGATGGGCTTAAGAAGTCCAAACATGATCCAAATATGCTAGAAGCATGAGTTTGATATCTGCACTGGCTTTCATCCAGAAAGGATACGCCTTGTTACGACATATTTGTATACTTTTGGGCCGCTTCTAAATTCACCCCCATGACCACGGTTGCCGAAAGCCCAATTTATCATTTCTAGACAATGGCATGATCCCATAATCGGCTTAGTCCATGTTGTAAATGGGCGGTCTTTGTCTTTTACCGATGGAAAGGGATGGAAGCAGCCAAGGTTCACCCCGTAGCATAGGAGAGAGCGATTTTGTGTACCTTCCATCGGTTCATAGAATAAGCCGCATCTAGAACCAAAAATAGGCTTACCACGAGTGTGGGAGATATAAGGTCGGAAGGATATATGTTGTTTTGATAACCACTTGTATCTCATGCATACACGCATCATGTTAACCCCTGTGTCTTAAAAGCCATCATAGATATCCATTTGGGTTAGAAAAAATAAGACTTGCCAAGAAGAGTTTAGCAAACATGGATATCGGGGAAAAGGAAACCGAGGAACATAAAAATTTATGGCAAGGATAGAAAGACCATTGGAATGGGCTTTTAGAAAAAAAAAAGAGAAAAAAATGAAAAAAAAAAAAAGAACAAAAGAACAAAAGAAAAGAAAAAAATGAAAAAAAAAATTGTTTGATTTTAGTCCTTAATAGTTTGGCATAAGTCTGATTATGAAATGGTTTGCTTTAGGGTGAAATCTTAGAAACGATAAACTCTTGATGTGCTTTTATCTGATACTTGGAGTAATTGATATATGTTAGACTCGTAAGCACTTGATTATGGTTCTTAGCAGTGAAAACCTGAGTAGTTAGCAAAGTGACTAGTTGAAGAAATTGTAGGTCGGTGAATGACCATTCGCCTAAATGTCTATCCTGATTTGCTTGTGTTATGATGTGTGGTATGGTTGAAAATAAAAGAAAAGTCTCTAGAGAAAAGAATTAAACCACCTATAACGGATAAGCGTGAAACTACCCATGGGCGAGTATTAGGACCACCATGAGGAGAAATGCTACCTTAAAGGGTATGTGTGTTGAAAAAAAAAGGAAAAAAAAAAGAAGAAAAAAAAAAGTTCGAAACAAAAAGAAAAAAAAAGAGACAAAAGAGAAAGAAAACCATACCACATTGAGCACAAAAAAGCAACTGCAAAGCATAATTGAGACATCTAGGTTGGTTTGACCCATCGATCCCAATTTTTTGACGAAATCATTGAGTTGGCTTACCTGGGGACGAATCTGCAAAAGAACTTTTGCACACACACACTATGAGTCTAGCTTAGATCATTTATTCAAAAACTCGAATTTGAGTTGCATTGAGTGTTTTGAATGTTCTCTGGTTTCATCACTGGAATTCATTGAGGACAATAATATGTATAACTATTGGGACTATTTCGTAGCATGTAATATAGTATATTGATATGGAATACCACATCACGTGGTCCATCTTGACCTAATGCAAGAAGCGAAGAAGAGAAAGCTAAACCAAGTCTGTGTTAGACAGTAATGACCCATAGCGTCACTATTTTGTAAATGATATTGTATTATTGTACAAAATTAACTATGTAGTAATGAAATTGCCTTTTACCGTTTTGTAATTTATTTACTTTGATATATAAATGGTAAAAGTCCCTATGATTAATTCCGGATTGAGATGATATGAGACAGTATCAATCCATAAAGGTTTAATCATTAAATATCCCTAGTCGTAGTATTATCGAGATTGGACATCGATAATGCGGAATAGACTAGTACTGCACTTGTGCGTGTTGTGAGGGAACAACAGCATAGTTCTCATATATTTGAGTATTGGATACTTATGCAAGTGCGGTAGGAGGTTGTGTTTTACCGATGGTACGGAAAACAGCTTCGCTCTGGATAGACCCCGCGGAATCCCATTGGTAGTATGTCTGCGTGTCTATGGGAGTCCGCTTCAAGGTAGGTGCATATGGTCTTAACCTGAGACTTGCATCGCTAGTACTTGCGACAATCGGTAGACTTTAGTTTTGGTCGTCCAGGGCTTTAACAGGTTCTATGTACACCTCTTCTAGGTTTATCGGGAATCGTAGTGTATTGGGTGTGATGTCAAGACGGAAGTATCACTTCAGACATATGGAGATGATGATCGCGCAGGATACAGAACTAGTACTCTATAATGGTTGCAACCATCGGGATAATATGACAAGGTCAGGATTATCCGATTCAAAGAGACTAGTTGCTTGATGTCCGATATATGTATCGTACGGGGCAGACACATCTCCAGCCCCAGGCCTTACATGTGATCATCCGATACTGGACTGCTATACACTATACTACGGTATACTACGCCTGTTATAGATCTTATATTCCAATAAGAATATTTCTGGAGAATTGGGTAGGCATGGCGTTTTGCTAGAGGCTAACCTTGTCTTGTAAATCGGTAAAAACGTAGTACTTGGTACGTACGTGTTCGGATAATCTGACGGCCGTATTTACTGCCAACATATCCAGAGATCTCTTGGGTCGCTTCCCGAAGATTCACCAATGACGTATGATTCAAACTCGATTAATCTTGGATTAATTACGGAGAGACTTTATCTTGGATAAAGTACTATACATAGAGAGAGAACGATTAATTTGGAATTAATCGTAAAATTATTATATTCGATATAATAATCGAAATTCGATTTCGACGTGAAATTAAAATTAGATTTTAATTCGGGCAAACGAGTTAATTTAGAATTAATTCGTTAGCGACGTAAATAATAATTTCGCTAGGCGCAATTATTTATTTAAATTCGATTTAATTAACGTCGCGAAGAAAGTTCGGTATTTCGGAAATATCGAACCCGAACGCGTGAGTACGCGTGGGCCCACTTTCATTTGGGTTGTGTGGGGCCCACATGACACATGTCATTTTATGCATTATTTAATTGTTAATACATTGCATGGTGATAGTGTACAGTACACTCAATGGTTTTGCATGGAGTTTGAGTGTTTGACACTCTAAGCCATTGCATGATTTGTGTCATAAGTTTATTATTAATTTAATAAATATTATGGCATAAATATAAATTGATTTTGAAATCAAAAATCATCATCCTTCTCTCTCACCTCTTGACCGAAACTGTGAAGTTTCACAGCCCTCTCCCTTTTCTGTTTTTGTTGCAAAAACTTGAAGAAAGTGTGTGTGTTTGGAACATTAAATCACATATAAGGCTAGCACCTTCAAGGGATCATACAAAGGTGTTATGGGAAAATAATTCTTGAGCTTGGAAGGATCAAAGAAAGCTTGGAGCTTCCCCACTCACCTTGGCCGAAATCTTCACTGCACAAAGGAGAAAAAAATTTATTTCATCAACGCATCCGCATTCCGATCTTTGTGAGTATGATTCCGCCATACTTCAATATTGTTCATTCATTTATATATATTTGTTTGCTCTTTTGATCTTGGGACATGGATTAGAATTTCCAACAATGGTATCATTGAGCTTAAAGAGCATGAAAATATATTAGGGTAATATTTGGGCAAAATTGATTGAAGCATGATTTGATGATTTTGATTGATTAAGTATGCTTAAATGTATGTTACATTATGTTATACATTATCAATTTCATGAAAAATAAATTGGATTAATTTTTCCCCTCTTGGAGAGGCTTGGCCGAATACTACCTAGACCATGGAGATGATGATTTGTTGTTTATAAGATCATTGAATGACCTAGACCATGGTATGTTTGTTATTGAAATAAACATGGCTACTTCTAGTTTTAAAAATTGGATTTTTGATTCTGGTTGTGGTTCTCATATATGTACTGATGTGCAGGATCTGCAGAACAGCAGGACTCTGGCTTCAGGGGAGATTGATCTACGAGTTGGAACGGAACTCATGTTGCTGTTTTGGCCGTGGGCACTTTTGTATTAGAACTGCCCTCGGGGCATGTACTTAAACTAAATGACTGTTATTATGTACCTAGTTTGACTAGGAATAACATATCTGTATCTTTGTTAACCCGAAATGGGTACACTTTTGTATTTAGAAACACTGGGTGTTATTTATATAAAAATGATGCAGAAATATGCACTGCAGTTGCAAATAATGGTCTTTATATTTTGAATATAAATGAATCTCCTACATATAAATTAACAAACAAAAGGCTTAAAAAAAGTGATCCAAATGATGAAACTTATATGTGGCATTGTCGTCTGGGACACATTAACAAGACTCGCATATCCACACTTTCGAAGAGTGGGTACTTGGACGGATTTGATCCAAATTCATATGACGTCTGCGAATCTTGCTTATTAGGCAAAATGCCTAAATCACCTTTTAGCGGTAAAGGTGAACGTGCCACTGAACTGTTAGCCCTCGTTCATAGTGACGTTTGTGGGCCCATGTCTAGCCAGGCTAGAGGTGGATATCGATACTTCGTAACCTTTACCGATGATGCATCACGTTACGGTTATGTGTATCTAATGACGCACAAGTCGGAAACTTTTGAGAAATTCAAATAGTTTCGACACGAAGTTGAAAAACAAACAGGCAAGAGTATTAAGACATTACGGTCGGACCGTGGTGGCAAATACTTAAGTAATGAGTTTCAAGATTACCTGAAAGAATATGGTATTCTTTCACAGTGGACTCCTCCTGGAACACCACAATTAAATGGTGTGTCCGAACGGAGAAACCGTACCTTGTTGGACATGGTAAGGTCCATGATGAGTCGCACTGAGCTGCCAATTTCCTTCTGGGGATATGCATTAAACAGTGCAGTTCTTATTTTGAATAAGGTTCCGTCAAAGTCTGTTGAACAGACACCATATGAGATATGGACAGGTAAGAAATCGGGTTCTCATTCCTGAAGATTTGGGGTTGCTGGGCATACGTTAAACGTTTGGAAGGTACCAAACTTGAACCCAAATCAGATAAATGCCTATTCGTTGGATATCCTAGGGAAACCAAAGGATATTACTTCTATCACCCACAAGAGAACAAAGTATTTGTTGCTCTACATGCGGTTTTCCTTGAGAAGGAATTCCTAAATGCAGTGTTTAGTGGGAAGAAAGTAGAACTCGATGAAAGTCGTAGTGATACTGTTCTTGGCAATGAATTATCAACGGAACATGAACAGTCCATCTGGGATGAGACTGAACCACAATCTTTAAATACACAAGGACCGCGTAGGTCGGAGAGAGTCAGGGTAATACCTGAGAGGTATGGATTCCTGATCTCACCTCATGTAGATATTAATCTTATTGAGGATAATGAACCGGCTACGTATGAGGAAGCGATACAAGGTATCGAATCCGCTTTATGGCAAGAAGCCATGAAGGCCGAAATGGATTCCATATATACCAACCAAGTTTGGACACTGGTTGATGCACCAGAAGGCGTAAAGCCTATTGGATGCAAATGGGTCTTCAAGAAGAAGACTGACATGGATGGCAACGTACAAACGTACAAAGCTAGGCTTGTAGCGAAGGGATATCGTCAACGACTTGGAGTTGATTATGACGAAACCTTCTCACCCGTTGCCATGATTAAATCCTTTCGGATAATGCTTGCAATAGCTGCATATTACGATTATGAAATATGGCAGATGGACGTTAAAACCGCTTTCTTTAACGGAAACCTTTCGGAGGGTGTTTATATGCAACAGCCTGACGGTTTTATCGCACCTAGACTTGCAAACAAGGTTTGTAAGTTAAATCGGTCCATTTATGGACTGAAGCAAGCATCGCGGTCGTGGAACCAGCGTTTTGATGAGATCATAAAAGAATATGATTTCATTCAAAACGAAGATGATCCTTGTGTATATAAGAAGGTTAGTGGGAGTGCACTGACTTTTATTGTCCTTTATGTCGACGATGTATTGCTTATCGGCAATGACATTCCCATGTTAACGTCGGTGAAAGCTTGGCTTTCATTGAAATTCTCCATGAAAGATCTGGGAGAGGCAGCTTTTATTCTAGGAATAAAGATCTACCGGGATAGATCTAGAAAGCTACTTGGACTCTCCCAGAGTACATATATTGATAAAGTGTTGAAGAGATTCAACATGGATCAGTCCAAGAGGGGACTGTTACCAATATCACATGGCGTCTATCTATCTAGGGACATGTGTCCTAAAACACAAGATGAGAGAGACAACATGAGTCGGACTCTGTTCGCCTCGGCAGTCGGATCGATCATATATGCCATGATATGTACACGACCTGATGTGTCCCATGCTTTGAGCATGTGCAGTCGATATCAGGCCGATCCAGGTAAGGATCACTGGATGGCGGTTAAGAGTATCCTTAGGTATCTTAAGAGAACTAAGGATGTTTTCTTAATCTATGGAGATGGAGAACTTGAGGTATCTGGGTATACCGATGCAAGTTTCCAAACCGACAGAGACGACTTCAAGTCGCAAATCGGGTACATATTTTGCTTGAATAACAGAGCAGTGAGCTGGAAATCTTCCAAGCAAGATACTGTTGCCGATTCAACAACTGAAGCGGAGTACATTGCAGATCCGCTGACGAAAATAATTCCTTGGGAAAAGTTTGAGCGACATGTACATAGTTCAGGTATTAGATGCTTGAGTGACTGGCTATAGGACAAGTGGGAGATTGTTAGACAGTAATGACCCATAGCGTTACTATTTTGTAAATGATATTGTATTATTGTACAAAATTAACTATGTAGTAATGAAATTGCCTTTTACCGTTTTGTAATTTATTTACTTTGATATATAAATGGTAAAAGTCCCTATGATTAATTCCGGATTGAGATGATATGAGACAGTATCAATCCATAAAGGTTTAATCATTAAATATCCCTAGTCGTAGTATTATCGAGATTGGACATCGATAATGCGGAATAGACTAGTACTGCACTTGTGCGTGTTGTGAGGGCACAACAGCATAGTTCTCATATATTTGAGTATTGGATACTTATGCAAGTGCGGTAGGAGGTTGTGTTTTACCGATGGTACGGAAAACAGCTTTGCTCTGGATAGACCCCGCGGAATCCCATTGGTAGTATGTCTGCGTGTCTATGGGAGTCCGCTTCAGGGTAGGTGCATATGGTCTTAACCTGAGACTTGCATCGCTAGTACTTGCGACAATCGGTAGACTTTAGTTTTGGTCGTCCAGGGCTTTAACAGGTTCTGTGTACACCTCTTCTAGGTTTATCGGGAATCGTAGTGTATTGGGTGTGATGTCAAGACGGAAGTATCACTTCAGACATATGGAGGTGATGATCGCGCAGGATACAGAACTAGTACTCTATAATGGTTGCAACCATCGGGATAATATGACAAGGTCAGGATTATCCGATTCAAAGAGACTAGTTGCTTGATGTCCGATATATATATCGTACGGGGCAGACACATCTCCAGCCCCAGGCCTTACATGTGATCATTCGATACTGGACTGCTATACATTATACTACGGTATACTACGCCTGTTATAGATCTTATATTCCAATAAGAATATTTCTGGAGAATTGGGTAGGCATGGCGTTTTGCTAGAGGCTAACCTTGTCTTGTAAATCGGTAAAAACATAGTACTTGGTACGTACGTGTTCGGATAATCTGACGGCCGTATTTACTGCCAACATATCCAGAGATCTCTTGGGTCGCTTCCCGAAGATTCACCAATGACGTATGATTCAAACTCGATTAATCTTGGATTAATTACGGAGAGACTTTATCTTGGATAAAGTACTATACATAGAGAGAGAACGATTAATTTGGAATTAATCGTAAAATTATTATATTCGATATAATAATCGAAATTCGATTTCGACGCGAAATTAAAATTAGATTTTAATTCGGGCAAACGAGTTAATTTAGAATTAATTCGTTAGCGACGTAAATAATAATTTCGCTAGGCGCAATTATTTATTTAAATTCGATTTAATTAACGTCGCGACGAAAGTTCAGTATTTCGGAAATATCGAACCCGAACGCGTGAGTACGCGTGGGCCCACTTTCATTTGGGTTGTGTGGGGCCCACATGACACATGTCATTTTATGCATTATTTAATTGTTAATACATTGCATGGTGATAGTGTACAGTACACTCAATGGTTTTGCATGGAGTTTGAGTGTTTGACACTCTAAGCCATTGCATGATTTGTGTCATAAGTTTATTATTAATTTAATAAATATTATGGCATAAATATAATTGATTTTGAAATCCAAAATCATCATCCTTCTCTCTCACCTCTTGACCGAAACTGTGAAGTTTCACATCCCTCTCCCTTTTCTGTTTTTGTTGCAAAAACTTGAAGAAAGTGTGTGTGTTTGGAACATTAAATCACATATAAGGCTAGCACCTTCAAGGGATCATACAAAGGTGTTATGGGAAACTAATTCTTGAGCTTGGAAGGATCAAAGAAAGCTTGGAGCTTCCCCACTCACCTTGGCCGAAATCTTCACTGCACAAAGGAGAAAAAATTTTATTTCATCAACGCATCCGCATTCCGATCTTTGTGAGTATGATTCCGCCATACTTCAATATTGTTCATTCATTTATATATATTTGTTTGCTCTTTTGATCTTGGGACATGGATTAGAATTTCCAACAGTCTGGGGGTGACCAGTCTACCACCTCGCGAATAATGGAAATAACAAAATCTTGAGTCATGAGACCAAAGAAAACTGAGCAATCACCAGAGTAGAATTGACAGAAGGAAACTATAAGCAGGCCCATGGGGCGATCAAAGACTTTTGTAGGCTATGGGGCCAAAGAGCACACGGAAGGCCTAATCCATCGGAATAGGAAATACATCCATGCATACATGCATACACGTCACATACACGCATTTTTTGTTTTGTTTTTGTTCACAGGTTTTGAAGAAAAGGAAAAAGCGGCAAAGACAAGCAGTTTCGGGAATGAATCCCAGGGTCGAGGCCCACATTATTAGCAGTCTTCGGGAATGAATCCCAGGGTCGAGGCCCACATCATCAGCACTATTGGGAATGAATCCCATGGTCGAGGCCCACATTATCAGAAGCATCGTGAATGAATCCCAGGGTCGAGGCCCACATTATCAACAACATCGGGAATGAATCCCAGGGTCGAGGCCTACACTATCAGTAGTTTCGGGAATGAATCCCAGGGTCGAGGCCCACATTATCAGCAGTTTCGGGAATGAATCCTAGGTTCGAGGCCCACATTATCAGTAGTTTTGGGAATGAATCTCATGGTCGAGGCCCACACTATCAGCAGTTTCAGGAATAAATCCCAGGGTCGAGGCCCATACTATCAGCAGTTTCGGGAATGAATCCCAAGGTCGAGACCCACATTATCAGTAGTTTCGGGAATGAATCTCAGAGTCGAGGCCCACATTATCAGTAGTTTTGGAAATGAATCCCAGAGTCGAGGCCCACATTATCAGTAGCATCGGGAATGAATCCCAGCGTCGAGGCCCACATTATTAGTAGTTTCGGGAATGAATCACTGGGTCGAGGCCCACACTATCAGCAGTTTCGGGAATGAATCCCAGGGTCGAGGCCCACACTATCAGTAGTTTCGGGAATGAATCCCAGGGTCGAGGCCCATACTATCAGCAGTTTCGAGAATGAATCCCAGGGTCGAGGCCCACACTTTCAGAAGTTTCGGGAATGAATCCCAGGGTCGAGGCCCACACTATCAGCAGTTTCGGAATGAATCCCAAGGTCGAGACCCACATTATCAGCAGTTTCGGGAATGAATCTCAGAGTCGAGGCCCACATTATCAGTAGTTTTGGAAATGAATCCCAGAGTCGAGGCCCACATTATCAGTAGCATCGGGAATGAATCCCAGCGTCGAGGCCCACATTATTAGTAGTTTCGGGAATGAATCACTGGGTCGAGGCCCACACTATCAGCAGTTTCGGGAATGAATCCCAGGGTCGAGGCCCACACTATCAGCAGTTTCGGGAATGAATCCCAGGGTCGAGGCCCATACTATCAGCAGTTTCGAGAATGAATCCCAGGGTCGAGGCCCACACTTTCAGAAGTTTCGGGAATGAATCCCAGGGTCGAGGCCCACACTATCAGCAGTTTCGGGAATGAATCTCAGGGTCGAGGCCCACACTATCAGCAGTTTCGGGAATGAATCCCAGGGTCGAGGCCCACACTATTAGCAATTTCGGGAATGAATCCCAAGGTCGAGGCCCACATTATCAGCAGGATCGGGAATGAATCCCAGGGTCGAGGCCCACACTATCAGCAGTTTCGGGAATGAATCCCAGGGTCGAGGCCCACACTATCAGCATTTTCGGGAATGAATCCCAGGGTCGAGGCCCACACTATCAGCAGTTTCGGGAATGAATCTCGGGGTCGAGGCCCATATTATCACCAGTCTTTGGGAACAAATCCCAGGGTCGAGGCCTACATTATCAAATCAGTTTGGGAATGAATCCTGGAGATCGACGCATCTAACATCAGTAACGGTTCGGGAATGGACCACCTCACAGTAACAGTTTGGGAATGGACCACCTCACAGTAACGGTTTGGGAATGGACCACCTCTCATCAGCTCAGTTTGGTAATGAATCCTAGAGATCGCAGCATCTTGGAGGGATGAACCTTAGGGGTTGCAACACCTCACCACCATCAACTCAGTTTGAAGCATCTCAGAACAACAGGTAAGTCAGGCAACAGCTGGCGAGCCAGGTAAGTAAAAATGCATGCATGACTTTGATAGGATTGTCACTGTCACACACTGCACAAGCCCATCAAAGTGGGGGTGACTGTAGACACTGTATTTTTGCATAAATCCCAATAATGAGCCTCGTATGGAGGCACTACCCGATAATTTGCGGAAGTCGTGGGAAAACGGACGTTGGAAGGGAATTCAGAAAATAAATACCTTATCGAATTTATTTCATTTTCTTAGCCTCGGGTTCCCTCGATTAATCTCTATTTTAACTGTTAAACCTCGGCCCAAAATCCTCGCACCCATCCAAAGCCCATTTCGCCCAAGCCCAATCCAAAAATAATTAAAACATTTAAAATACAAGTCAAAAATTAAATTAAATCCAATTAAATCCAATTAGATCCAATTAAAATCAAAACAAATCCCATTCCTAAATTAAATAAATCCCATTCCTAAATTAAATAAATCACCTACCAATTTAAAGATATTCCCCACCAAAATTACACAAATTTATTTCCCTTAATAATTTAATTAAATATATCCCCCATTATTGCATAATCTTTGTTTCCCTCCCATGCAAGGAAAACCCTAGCCCACTCTTATAAAAAGGAACATAAACCAAACCCTTCCCCGGGATGATTCACGGCACAAGCAAAGAAAGAGAGACCATTCACGGAAAAACACCCTAACTCACAACTCTCAGCCCTAAGCTCTCATCCCTCTCATCTCTCTCAAAGCCACGACACTCACCTTAAATAATCACACAAACAAACCAAGACACACGGTTCACCAAGCCACATGTTCACTGCCCTCACACCGAACAAATGACCCATCTCATTAACGCAGCTCAACCCTCTCAAAACAACCCTCACGCCCTTCATGCAACACGTACCCAATAAACCTTAAACGCAAACCACAAGACCACACTTTGACGCCATTTACAAATAATCTCCACGCAGCCCTCACAATAAACTAAGCCGAGCACACCACATACACAGGCAGCCATCAACCAGCCCCTTACCAAAAATTATAAGACCCTAGAATAATAGACACTCACGCCACACACTGAGAGACACCCAAACAAAGCCAATAACCCATCAGCCGAGAGCAACAAAAGCACCACTCAAGACCCCACTAACGCATCACACCCTCAACAGCCAAGACACCACTCTCACCAAAACAACAATCCGAGACACCACTCTCACCAAAACAACAAACTGAAACAAAGCCCTCAAATAGTATCCCCAAATCACCGTAAACTGCACCCTTGAACAGCCCCAAATCACCTTAAACTGCACCCTTATAACACCCCAAAATCACCAAAAACCTACACCCTTAAACAGCCTCTATATCACTGAAACTGCAACCCAGAACACCCCCAAATCACCGGAAAACTACAACCCAAAAGAGTCCCTAAATCACCAATAATAGTAAGCAAAAATAGTGACAAAAAACAACAGCAAAACAGTGGAAACAACAGCCCAAAACAGTAAAAAAATGAAGGAAAATATTGAACCGGTGAACTAGAAAAGTTGCGGAGCATTAACCCTTCCGACGACGACGTAATGCATTTCCAAGAAGTGACTTAAAAGGTAAGACCTGAGGGCACCATTTGTTTACTTTCGTTCATCTTACTTTGGTTAATTATTATTATTTCTTCGTGTGCATCTTGTTGGTTCATGTATGTTACTATTATCGGATGAATGATTTTGTGCTATCTCTCACGGTATATCGGATGGAAACCCAGACATAAATTATGTAGCCTAATCTGAATAGACGGTAGTGCGGTCTGTACTTGGGATACAACTCCACGTACTGCTTGAGAAACGGCACATATTTCATTTTATCTAATCTTGTGTTCATCTATTGTTCATTATTCCCCCATTTACTCCACGTACTGCTTGAAATTTGAAACTCCCACTGCTTTCGCTGAAACAGCATCTCTAATCCAAACTCTTATGGTAAAGTAACCTTCAGGAAGGTCCCTCTATGAGTCAAATAGCTACAAAGAACAACAAACATGGTTAGCGGCACCAGAATCAACAATCCATATGGATTTATCATCCTCCACCAAAAGAGACTCAATGACAAGTAAATCGTATTTACCTGTATTCTTCTTCTCTTTAAGCTCAGCAAGGTATTTCAGATAATTCCTTTTCCAATGCCCATGTTGTTCACAATGGAAACATTTTCCTTTGCCATTGGTTCCTTTAGAGCCTTTGTTGTTCTTCTTTTTCATTGGTTTTGCATTTGCCTTTCTTCTTCTTCTTTGCGGATTTAGAAGATTCGGCAACATTTTCCTCGGTATTGGACCTATGAGGACCATTCATAATGGACTCGTAATTGGTGAGCTCATTTAGCAGTTCAGTCAACGTAAAAGTCAACTTATTCATAGAACATTTTCTTTTAAACTACATGAAACTCTTTGGAAGGGTTTCCATGATCATTGTCACCTGGCTTTGCACATTGATACGTGCACAATGGGTTTCAGCCATATTAAGATGAGACATCATCCTTAACACATGGTCTCGTACTGATGTGTCTTTCTTCATTCTAGCGGTCAATATAGAGACTATTGCCTCATGTTGTTGTCGGTCTGAAGGTTTCCCAAACATGTTCTGTAATGATTGCATAATCATTTATGTCGTCGCCATAGGCTCATGCTGTGCAGCAAGAACCTCAGACATGGATGTTATCAAATAGGTAAGGGCTTTCTATCAGCTTTAATCCAATTATTATAGGCATTACGTGTAGCTCTGCCAACATTAGGTCCTGGCTCAAGAGGACATTCGTCCATTAGGACAGATTTAAGGTCTTCGCAGACCAAAATAGCATTCATGTCACTTTTCTATTTAACATAATTATCTCCGGTTAATTTTTCTTGTTGTTTGAGAATTGAGATAATTGCGGATGCCATGGCTGAAAAAATAATAAACGTGCATTCAACATTCATTCATCACATAATAAAATTGTCAAACATTTAGGCATAAAATTAAACATTATGCATGATCAATGTATAATGAATTAGAAACCTAAAAGAATTACTATGTCACGGTTATCTATCATCCCACAAATAAGTGCCGCCGTATGGTAGGTCAAGTATTTGCATGATAGACTGAGACATTCTCAATTGATTAATATATCTGAAATAAATCTTATTTTTATATTAATCAACTATCGTTATTTTGATCAAGAAAACTTTGATTAACAACTTAATCATTCCTTTGTGAGTGTGACCCATTATTTCGGAACCTGTGGACTTAACTAGGGATAAGACTGTACCATAATCTTCGAATACACAAGAACCGCATAGGTCGGAGAGAGTCAGAAAATAACCTGAGAGGTATTGGTTTCTGATCTCACCTCATGTGGATATTAATCGTATTGAGGAAGACGAACCGGCTACGTATGAGGAAGTGATATAAGGTATCGACTCCGGTTTATGGCAAGATACCATGAAGTCCGAAATGGATTACATGTACACCAACCAAGTTTGGACACTGGTTGATGCACCAGAAGGCGTAAAGCCTATTGGTTGCAAATGGGTCTTCAAGAAGAAGACCGACATGGATGGCAACGTACAAACGTATAAAGCTAGGCTTGTAGCGAAGGGGTATCGTCAACGACATGGTGTCGATTACGACGAAACTTTTTCACTTATTTCCATGATTAAATCCATTCGGATAATGCTTGCTATTGCTACATATTTCGATTACGAGATATGGCAGATGGACGTCAAAATCGCTTTCCTTAACGGAAATCTTTTGGAGGATGTTTATATGCAACAGCATGACGGTTTTATCGTACCAAAACATGCAGACAATGTTTGCAAGTTAAATCGATCCATTTATGGATTAAAGCAAGCATCGCGTTCTTGGAACCAACGTTTTGATGAGATCATAAAAGAATATGATTTCGTTCAAAATGAGGATGATCCTTGTGTATATAAGAAGGTTAGTGGGAGCGCATTGACATTCATTGTCCTTTACGATGATGACATATTATTTCTTAGAAATGATATTCCCTTATTAAATAATCGGTGAAAGCTTGGCTTTCATTAAAATTCTCCATAAAATACCTAGGAGAAGCAAGTTTTATTCTAGGAATAAAGATATAATGGGATAGATCTAGAAAGCTACTGACAACCCTCCCAGAGTTTGTACGTTTTTGAAATATATGAGACCTGATGTCACATATGCTTTGAGCATATGTAGACGCTATAAGGCCAATCCAGGTGATGGTCACTGGGTTGATGTAAAGAAAATCTTGAGTATCTTGGACGAACTAAGGATGCTTTCTTAATTTATGGAGAATGAGAATTTGAGGTGACTAGGTTCACCGCTGCAAGTTTCCAAACCGACAAAGACGACTTTAAGTCACAATAAGGGTACTTATTTAGTTTTAATAACGGAACAGTGAGCTGGAAATCTTCCAAGCAAGATACTGTTGCCGAATAAATAACAAAAGCGGAACATTGCTGCAGGTGACGCAGCAATATAAGCATTTTGGATCTATATAATCCTAATTGGATTAGGTGTAGTTCTGTTAGCAACTGGGCTTCAGAACATACTAAGGAATCACGGTCTCATCAATGATCCAAGTATGTACTTCAACCATTTCATCTGATTCGTAATATCATACATCGTGGCGATGTGATGATCGAATAAATCACATCAGATGATAACATTGTATATCCACTACGAAAGCTATTTCTCAGTAGAAGTTTGAGCGACCCGTGCATATGATAAATAGTATGAGTCTCAGTTAAATAAAACTAGACTAAGATTGATATCTTGTGATGAGTATTGATGATGTAAATTTATTTGAGTTTGAAAGTTATAGTTTCGGCCAAGTTAGAGTCTTGGGTAAGAATAATGAGATAATGGGCATGTCAGACTAAATTGGGCATTTTGTAGACAACCAGCTTGGGCATTTCAAGTGACTACATCTGCTATGCCGAAAATTCCTATCAACAGATCTAAAAGCATTAGCATCTTAGCTAAGTTAAACAACATGTTCATGCATCCAAAAACCAAATTTAGTTTCTTTAGTTCAGGTATCCTAACCATACTTGGACACGGGTTCAGTTAACAACTTGCATGAAATCCTTCAGCAGCATTCCAACACACTAGCGATGGTGCCTCAGTCTTTGAGTGGATGCTATCCTTTGTTTTTGCTTCTCTATTTGATGTTATCTCTAAACTTGTGCAATCAGTTTCTTGTACATAGTTTATAATTTCTCTTATGCCTTCAGATATGTTAATTCAGCTTAAGTCATTTGATATCGTTCATGCCTTTAATTTATAACTTCAGTTTTGGTATTTGCTCTATGTATTCAGGTTTTGTAGCCATACTAGTTTTCAGTACAAATGTCAGTCTATGTATCACAGCTTAGATATTCAGTTATTAGTTTTTAAGTTCAGTTATGCCATGTCTTTCACATATATGTCCCATGTCACAATTTGCGTCAGTTATTAGTTTTTAAGTTCAGTATTTGCTCTATGTATTCAGGTTGGATGAATTTATGCTTGCATTAGAGGGTTTGCTTTGAGTTTATCAAAGTAATTAATGATGGTTTAAGCATAGAATGAGGCTTTAACATGATTTTGGTTTGAGTTGTGAAAGAAACTTCAATTATTGTAATTTCTTGTGATGGCTTAGACTTGTATGTATTTGAGGGTAATTATTTTTATTTCCATTGTTGATGAATGGTATTAGATTAGGTGTTGGATGATGAAATGTTATGATTTATGTTTTTGGGCATCTACTAACTTGAGTTGAGTTATTGGATGGAAACTTTAAAGGGTGTGGTTTTCCCATTATGGCCAAATGTTATATGTAAGCTTGGGGGGAGTGTGTTTTATGATTTGTGAAGTTATAAGCATGATGCTCATGTGTATTAAAAATGGTATTGGTTTATGTTTCTGAGTGATATTATATCATGTGAAGTATTCAATTGAGATGAAACTTAATGATTTAAAATTTTAGCACTTGTTCATATTTGTGTAGGCTAGTTAAGAGTTTATTTTTCCATTTTTTTTGTTTATGGTGATTTAAGATTAAGAGAGTGTTTTGATTTAAGTTATATTAAAATGTGGTAAAAAGTTTGAAGTTGTAAATTAATAACTTGACTAATTATTTATGTTAAATATAAGTTATTTGTTGGAATGTTAAAATTTCGTTAAACTTGATGTTTAGTTTATTTAAAAGTGTAGTGTGGATATTGATGTTTATATGTTACAGTTTGTGGAATTCATACCTAATGTGTGTTGAGAATTTTCAAAGATTGTAAACTAGTGCTTATAGCAAAATGTAATTTCTTTGTTAATTATGGAAATCATGTTTTTGTAAGCATGTTTTGATGAACATTATGTTTATAAAGCTTGTTGTGATGTTAGTGATGCATGAAGCCTGTTAGTAAGGCTTGGTCAAATGGCTTGTTGATAAAGATATATTTTTAATCTGTGATGTGTGTAATATGATAAATAGAATGAGTCTCAGTTAAATAAAATTAGGCTAAGATTGATATATTGTGAGGAGTATTGATGATGTAAATTTATTTGAGTTTGAAAGTATAGTTTCGGCCAAGTTAGAGTCTTGGGTAATAATGATGAGATAATGGGCATGTCAGGCTAAATTGGGCAATTAATAGACAGCTAGCTTTGGCATTTAATAGACAGCCAGCTTGGCCATTTTAAGTGACTACATCTGCTATGCCGAAAAAGTCATATCAATATGAGTAGAAGCATTAGCATCTTAGCTAAGTTAAACAACATGTTCATGCATCCAAAAACCAAATTTAGTTTCTTTAGTTCAGGTATGCTAACCATACTTGGACACGGGTTCAGTTAACAACTTCCATGAAATCCTTCAGCAGCATTTCAGCACACTGGCGATGGAGCCTCAGTCTTTGAGTGGATGCTATCCTTTCTTTTTGCTTCTCTATTTGATGTTATCTCTAAACTTGTGCAATCAGTTTCTTGTACTTGGTTTATAATTTCTCTTATGCCTTCAGATATGTTAATTCAGCTTATGTCATTTGATATCGTTTATGCCTTTAATTTATAACTTCAGTTTTGGTATTTGCTCTATGTATTCAGGTTTTGTTGCCATACTAGTTTTCAGTTCATGTGTCAGTCTATGTATCACAGCTTAGATATTCAGTTCTTAGTTTTTAAGTTCAGTTATGCCATGTCTTTCACATATATGTCCCATGTCGCAATATGCATCAGTTTTAGTTCTTCATAATTCACAGTGCATTCATAGATTTGCAGTTTAAGAATTCAGCATCTCTGCCAGTTGTGTTTTCAAATTAGACCTATTAGTCTCAAGCTAGTCATGAATCATACATGTTTGTTTTCAAAACTCATTTTTTTTTGAGTTTTCAAGATTATGACAAGTTATTATGCTTTCGATATTTTAAAATAAGTTCTTTTATGATTTTCTTTGGACTTTGAGTCATGGGGGAAAAATCCACCTCAGTATGTAACTTGACTCAGATATGGAATTGAAGGATACAAATATCGTGTGCAGACGCCGTTCAGGACATGGGGGAAAAACCCACCTCAGTATGTAAGTTAACTCATGCACCATCACTTAGGATTAAGTCATGTTCAGTAGGTAGCTTTCATTGTAGGTAGATCCAGTGTAGGTCATGTAGATTTCACAATCCAGTTTAATTCACATAGTTTCAAGTCAGAGCATGTCGACTTATTTCCTTGACAAAAATCAGCCTATCCCTTTATAAACACCACAATATTTACTCTTCCCTCACCTTACGAAAAACGTGAATGGCTTCTTTTATTTTCTCAAACCAATTAAAGCTTTCTTTCACTTCCTTTTCTCAAGCCAAGATGATGATTCAAGCTTGACTTCAAGCCATGTAAGCTTCATTTCTCCTTTTCTCTTTTCATTTTTCAATTTTGAGCTTGATTAAGGAAAGCCAAAAATTCGTGGATAAGGAACCCTAGAATTTTATTTTGGAATTTTAGCTTCAATAGAGCTTATAGCATTCATTTCTTAGCATTTGGTGATGGATTGAACATGGTTTAAGCTTTGTTTTCAAAATGCCCAATTTTTTTCCCTAAGAACAAGGGCTGGATGAATTTGTGCTTGCATTAGAGG
>SKCR01016315.1:0-52336 GCA_019454045.1 Zanthoxylum bungeanum | reverse complement strand
AATTATCATACAATTTGTTGGCCAAAGTCAAGATTCTGTGATATTTAACGGGATCCTAGCCCACTAGGAAACACGGTTTCCCGAGTACTCGACAGAGGGTTAGAGGCTCGACGAAAAATAGTGGGAGGTAAGAATTGAATTTGCAATACTCGTTCAATTACTCGCCATACGCGCTCATTTAAATTATTTTGTCATTAGAATAAATGTTAGTTGGACTAATATTTAAATTGTTGTTTTAATAAACAGTTGGACTGTATTATACTTGATTATATATAATTGGATTATATTAATCAATATATTTGAATTAATTAATTTCAGTTTACAGTTGATTTTATAATTGGATTATAGTAATCATGTAATTGAGGTTAATTAATTTGGATTATATTTGATTATATAGTTGGACTATTATAATCATTATAATATATATAGTACCACTAATCGTTGATTAAATAGTTGGACTATTGTAATCAAGATAAAATTGAAAAGTTGGATATTTAAAATATAATATGGGATTGAAATATTTTAAATGATTTAATTTTCAAATTGGGAATAAATAATAGGTTACTTTTTTGATAAAATAACTTATTATACCTTAAGCCCAAAATTAAGCAAAATAAGTAGAGCGTAAATCTTTGAATATTTATGTGATGATGACTTTAATGCTTAATTAATATACTTGTCATAAATCTAATTTTAGATTTAAGAAGTATTAAAATTGCAATTTATAATTCTTGGAAAATTAATTGACTATTCTAGAGGAGATAAAGTCAAAGTTTGCAATTGGGCATGTAGCACGAGGTGCACATCATTTCGATATTCTAAAACCCAAGGCTTGGCCTAAGGTTTCTGAAATATTGAAAATGATAATTGACATATCCCAAAGTGACTACCATTTGGATATGGCAGACACGAAGGAATTATAGAAAGGGCGAGGCTCTAACTTTAAAAATATTGTCAAAGTTATGTTCACTACTAGTATTGAAATTGGATTTTAAATACTTAGTGTGGTACATAAAATATATGTATTGATGTTCAGAATCCGCTATGAGCTGGATACTAACTTCAAGCCGAGATTTCTCTGCGAATCGGAAACGGACGAAAGTCGCTGTTTCGACCGTGGATACCTAAAACCTTTATATTATAGAACACTAAGTGTTTTATTATATATAAAGATTACTGAGATAAATACATTAGATGTAAATAACAGAATTTATATTTTGAATAAATAAAATCTCAAACATATAAAAATGACAAATAAATAGCTCAAATTGATTTGATCAATAGAGACTTATTTGTGGCATTGTTGTCTAGGACACAATTATACAAGACTCGTATATCCACACTTTTGAAGATGGGGTACTAGGACTGATTTGATTATTCAAATAAGGTCTGCGAATCTAGTTTATTAGGTAAAGTACCTAAAATACTATTTACTTGGTAATAGTAAAATGTCACCGATATGTTAGCCCTATTCATGGTGAAGTAAGTGGGCCCATATCTAGCTAGGCTAGATGTGAACATGAATATTTCGTGACCTTAACGGATGTGGCATCACGTTATGGTTATGTGTTTCTTTTGAAGAACCAAATCGGAAACTTTAGAGTTTCGACACGAAATAGAAAACATATCGGCTATAGTATTATTCCGCCACGGTAAGACCGTAATGGAAAATACTTAAGCAGTAAGTTTCATACGTACATGAAAGAGTACGGTATTCTTTCAAATGAGGACTCCTCCCGAGACACGTCAGTTAGACGGTGTGTTCGAACTAAAAACTGAATTTTGTTGGACATGATAAGGTTTATCATGAGTCACTCTGAGCTACTGTTTCCTTCAATAGGATATGTATGATCAGTGCAAAACTTATTTAGAATAAGGTTCCATATAAATCTGTTTGACAGATGTCATATAGGATATGAACAGGAATGAAACGGGGTTTCTCATTTCTAGTAATTTGGGTATGCCAGGCATAACGTTTGGATGATACCAAACTAAGGACCCAAATTGGATAAGTGCCTATATAGGTTATCCTAAGGGAAACCTTAAGTATAGTACTTGTAATCTCACATGAGAACAATGTGATTGTTGCTCACCATACGGTTTTTCCTGAGAGGAATACCGATATGCAGTGGTCAGTGGGAGGATAGTGATACTCGATGAAAATCGGAGTAATACTGTTCAAGGCACAAAGTCCTTAATGTAACACAAATAGTTCATCTATGATGAATCTATACCATTAATCTTCAAATACACAAGACACTCGTAGATCGGATAGAGTCAGAAAATGACCTAGGGTATGGGTTTCTGATCTAACCTCATAAAGATGTCAATCTTATGAAGGTTTATCCACCGACTACGTTTTGAGGAAGTGATACGAGGTATCGACTCCCTATTATGGCAAAGTGCCATGAGTCCGAAATGGATTCCATGTATAACAACTATTTTGGATACTAGTTGTTGTACCACAAGGCATTGTGCCTATTGGTACATTAAACGTCTTCAAGGAAGACATACATGGAAGGCAACATACCAACGTACAAAGCTGGGCTTTTGACGGAAAGGTATCGTTATCAACATTGTGTTAATAACGATTCAACCTTTTACCAGTTGCCATGGTAAATCCATTTTGAAGATGCTTGTTGATAACTACATATTTCATTTATGAAATGTGTCAGTTACAGATCAAAATCGCTTTCCTGAAAAGGAAACCTTTTGGAGGATGCTTACAACATCCTGACGATTTTGTATAACCGACAAACAAGTTTTGCTGGTTATTCGATCCATGTTTGGATTGAAGCAAGCATAGGTTCTAGGAATTATCGTTTTGATGTAATCATAATGGAGTATGATTTAATTCAAAACGAAATGATTCTTGTGTATATAAGGAGGTTAGTGGGAGAGCACTGATAGTTAATTCCCATAAAACAATCGGTGAAAGCTTGGCTTTCATAAGAAATTCTCCGTGGAATTCTGGGGAGTAACAACCTTATTCAAGGAATACAGATCTACATGGATAGATTTGGAGTTGTTAACACTCTCTGGAAATTGTACATTTACAATGTACTTGTATTGGTGTCTCATACGCTTTGAGCATATGGAGTCACAATCGGGTCAATCCAAGTGATAGTCACTGGATTGAAGATTATGAACATCTGTTAGTATCTGAGAGAACTAAATATGTTGACTTAAACTATGGAGATGGAGAACTTGAAGTGACTGGGATCACTGCTGCAAGTTTCCAAACCGGTAAATAATACGGTACTATAAAAGTTTGAACACTGGGACAGTAAGCTGGAAATATTCCGAGCAAGATAACTGTTGCCGAATTAACAACAAATGCGGATTATTGCTGCAGCTGAGGCAGCAATAGAAGCCATTTGGATCGATAATAAATCTAATTAGATTAGATATAGTTTTCTTTAGCAGCTGAGCTAGGCGTCAGCACAGGCTAAGGAATTAAAGGTCTCATCGATGATCCAGATATATACTTCTATATTCATCAGATTCGTTCGTTCGGATCATGCATCGTGGCGATGTGATGATCGTTATAAATAGCGTCAGAAGATAATTACGAAAATCCGCTGACGAAAATCTTTTCTCAGCAATTTGAGCGAACTGTACATAGTTCGGGTGTTAGACACTCGAGTGACTGGCTATGTGCCAAGTGGGAGATTTTTGGATAATATGACCCATAGCGTCACTATTTGTACAGATCACGGTGTTGTTGTACAAATTAACTATGTGACAAGGAAATTGCACTCTCATCATTTGTGATTAAATCACCATAAATATATAAATGAAGAGAGGTCCATATGATTAGTTCCTGGATTGAGATGATATGAGACAGTATCAGTCCCCGAAGGATTAATCATTAAATATCCCTAGCCGGAGTATTATCGAGACAGGACATCGATAATGCGGAATAGGCTAGTATTGCACTTGTGCGCGTTGTGAGGGCACGACGGCATAGTTCTCATATATTTAAGTATTGGATACTTATGCAAGTGCGAAAGGAGGTTGTGTTTCACACGATGGTACGGGAAACAGCTTCGCTCTGGATAGACCCCTCGGAATCCCATTGGTATTATGACTATGTGTCTATGGGAGTCCGACATCAGGGTAGGTGTGTATGGTCTTAACCTGAGACTTACATCGCTAATACTTACGATAATCGATAGACTTTGGTCTTGGTGGTACAGGGCTTTAACCGGTTCTGCGTACAACCACTTCTGGGTTTATCAGAGAGTCGTAGTGTATTGGTTGTGATGTCAAGACGGAAAGTATCACTTCAGTCATAGTGGAGATGATGTCACGCAGGATACGGTACTAGTGCTCTTAAGTGTTGCGCAACCAATCAGGATATTGTGACCAGGTCATGAATATCCGATTATAGAGACAAGTTACCAGACATCCGACATGTGCTTCGGACGGGGCAGACACTTATCCAGCCCCAGCCCTAGCACGTGACTATCCGATACTGGGCTAATATACACAATACTACGGTATACTACGCTTGATACAGATCTATATATTCCTGTAAGAATATTTCTGGAGAATTGGGTAGGCATGGCGCTTTGCTAGAAGCCAACCTTGTCTTGTAAATCGGTATAAACGTAGTACGAGGTGCTTACGTGTTCGGATAATCCGACGACCGTATTTACTGCCAACATATCCGGAGATCTCATGGGTCGGTTCCTGAAGATTCACCGATGATGTATAACTCGCACTTTAATTAATCTAGGATTAATTAGAAGAGAGAGAGAATTAACTGGGATTAATTGCGGAGATATTTTATCTGGGATAAAATATTAATTAAAGAGAGAGAACGATAATTTGGAATTAATCGATAAAAAATATATTTGATATATTATTAGAAATTGGATTTCGACGCGGAATTAAAATTAGATTTTAATTCGGGCGAATGAATTAATTTAGAATTAATTCGTTAGCGACGTGAATAGTGAATTCGCTAGGCGTAATCATTTAATTACAACGACGCAATGGAAACTCGTTAATTTGGAATTAGCGAACCCGAGCCCGGGATTATTTGCGAGCGCATTCGCATTTCGAATTCGAGTGCGGCACGCAAGTCAAATCGTGCGTCAAATCGCTAGTCGCATCAATCAATCGTCAAATCACTTGTCATTTTGAGTGATGTGACATGACATGTTGTCACTTTATTAAAGTGACTTGATGTGAATAGTAAATGGTTGTTGGAAAGCATTAATAGGCTTTTTGCTTTTTTGACTTTTTTACTTGGTAAATGTAAATGCTTTTTGTATTTGATTTTATTTTTGGAAAATAAAATAAATATATAAGTAAAAACCATTTACCTTTTCTCTCTCTCCATTCACGTTTTCCCTCTTTTCTTCTCCCTCTCATTCACGGCTTAGAGCCATTTCATCTTCTTCTTCATTTTGGTCACTGCCGAATTAAAAGAGAAGCAAGTGAGAGTGTTTTGTTGCAAAACAAGAGTGCTAGCACACACATGGGTTATATTATGGTGATAGGGAAACGAATTTGTGAGCTTGGAAAGCTTGAAGCTTGGAGTTTCAATGGAGTCTTCAATGGCCGAACATGGAGGAGACCACCACCACCAAAACCGAGCAGTCCACAGCAAGGAGAAGCCTTGGGCGAGCTTATGGAGGGAGCTTGAAGGCTTGTATTCTTCATTTCATCAAAACCCATCAATGTGAGTATGAATTCCGCACCTCCTTTGATGTGTATTCAACTCGTTTTTATGCATGATTTATGATCTTGGGAATTGATTGAAACTCAAAAATCCTAAGGTGATAGGCAATCTTTTGCATGAGCATGGAATCACCATAGAAAGCTTGGAGCTTGGAGATCCTTCCATGGTGGTGACTGAATCACAAGGAGCACAAATAAGGGAGAATGCCGAGAGCTTCCATGGATGAAAGCTTGAAGAATTTTTTTTGTTTTCATCGCATCGCTCAACCGATCAATGTGAGTATGGTTCCGCCATTCTCCATTGTAGTATTCACACATGTTTGATGCTTGAATTGATCATTGGGACCTAATAGAAACCCAACAGTTTAAGGGTGTATGATGAGACCTAAACAAAGATAATTAATTGGTTGCCAATTACGTGAAAAACCCTCAACATATATTAAGCGTTTTTCCTTCCATTGAATGATTCATTCTCAAGATCCAAGATTGGCACAAGTTTGTTGGCCATAGTCAAGGCCTTTGTCCATCGTGGATGTGTTTGAATCATGAAGGCTTTGTTCCATATCGCATGTCCTGTCCAAGTTGTGATTTGTTGGCCAAAGTCAAGATTACTTCTTGTCCATCGACATCGATTCCGAAGCTTTCCAAGGTCAATGGGTCCCGCTTAACTGGAATAATTAAGTTTGTTGTGCCAAAGCCAAGGCTTAATTGATTCAGAGGAAAAAGGTTAGGGAATATATTGGATATATTGGCATATATAAGATATATGTTTCGGACTTGGATGTCCATCTACTGGATATAGGAATTGGATGAGATCCAATTGATCTTAGAGATCTACCTAGTTAAATATCATACAATTTGTTGGCCAAAGTCAAGGTTTTGTGTTATTTAACGGGATCCTAGCCCACTAGGAAACAAGGTTTCCCGAGTACTCAACAGAGGGTTAGGGCAAGTATTAAATTTGCAATTTCGTTTAGATACTTGCCAATTCGCTCTCATTTCATTTTTTGTAAATAATTAATAAATATATTAGTTGGACTAATATTTTATCGTTGTTTTAATTAAACAGTTGGACTGTATTCAAACTATTTCAAATTATAGTTGATTATATAATTGGATTATAGTAATCAATATATTTGAATTTAACCAATTAAATTATAGTTGATTATATAGTTAGACTATAGTAATCATTATATTAAATAGTACCTGAAATCGTTGATTGGATAGTTGAACTATAGCAATCAAGATAATTGAAAGATTAGCATTTAAAACATAAACCTGGGTAAAATGGCTTTAAACGGCTTTAATTTTCAAATTGGGAACAAAAATTCAGGATAGTCCTGGAAACTAAGAAGTTACTCTATTTGATAGAGCAACCTCTTGGGCCTAAGCCCGGAGTTGAGCAAATAGTAGAACATGATCTTTGGAAGATTCATGTAATGATAACTTTAGTACTCAATCCTTTATGCTTAATGCAATGACACTTTAATTCCGTCATCAAAATTAAGGATTAGATCCTTGTACCTTGATGATGAAATTAAAGATCTTCATAGATTTATTCTTAAATCTTAGAAGTACAAATTGCATAAGAAGCTCTTTAGCTCACGCATGTTAGAGGGTACATCTGTCGGGCACTAGGTGTCGCACATGATTGCTGACATCGATCAGCTAGGTTAGCTGGGCATTACCTACGTGGCCGAGACTACCAAAGATTTGATCTTATAGTCTCTACCCGAAAGCTGGGGCAAGTTCATTGTGAACAAAAAGAAAATTCTTGGAGAATTAATGGCTGTGTTCTAGGAAGCAGAGCCAGAGCTTCTAAAGGGGCAAAGGCAAAATCATCACAGTCTTCTTGGAAGACAAATGACATATCCCAAGATGTCTGCCTAAACTGTGGCAAATGGGGTCACTATATGCGTGACTGCCGTATCTTCCAAGTAAGATACTATTACCGAATAAACAACAAAAGTGGAATATTACTGCAGCTGAGGCAGCAATAGAAGCCATTTGGATCTTAATTGAATTAATTCACTAGCGACGTGAATAATAATTTTTCTAGGCATAATTATTTAATTAAATTTGATTTAATTACGTCGCAACGGAAAATTTGTTAATTCGGAATTAGCGAACCTGAGCCCGGGAGTGTTTGCGGGCCCACTCGTATTTTGAATCAAGTGGGGCCCACAAGTCACATCAAACATCACATCACTAGTCAACTTTATCACTTTAATGTGATGGAAGTTGTTGGTTGATGGTTAAGTGTGAAACACACTAATATGATGGTTGAAAGACATATATCATATTTTATTATTTTGATATTTGACTTTCAATTTTGTGTATTAGATTACACAACACACACACAACTCCTTCTCTCTTCTTCTCCCTCTCCATTCAGCATTAAGCCATTTTCTCTCCTTCTCCATTTCTTTCATGGCTGAAAGTTTAACAAGGGGAAATAGAAAAATCATGGCATTTTTTCAAGAGTGCTAGCACACAAAAGAAGTCATCCAAAGGTGATAGGGAAACAAACCCTTGAGCATGGAATCCATTCCCAAGCTTGGAGCTTGACCGAATCCATGAAGCACAAACAGGTGGCAAAACCGTGAGCTTCAAGGAATGAGCCAAATTTTTGTGTTCGTCGCATCCAAAATCCGATCAAAGTAAGTATGATTCTGCCATACTTCTTTGTTGTATTCACATATTTCCATTGCTTGAATGATCTTGGGACTATAGTAGAAACTCAACATCGTCAATACATGAATAAATATTAGTTGGACTAAGATCGTTGTTTTAATTTAACAGTTTGACTGTATTCAAACTATTTCAATTCATAGTTGATTATATAATTGGATTATAGTAATCAATATATTTGAATTTAACAAATTAAATTATAGTTGATTATATAGTTAGACTATAGTAATCATTATATTTGAATTTAACAAATTAAATTATAGTTGATTATATAGTTAGACTATAGTAATCATTATATTCAATAGTACCTAAAATCGTTGATTGGATAGTTGGACTATAACAATCAAGATAAATGAAAGATTAGCGTTTAAAACATAAACCTGGGTTATAATGTCTTTAAACGGCTTTAATTTTCAAATTGGGAATAAAACCTCAGGATAGTCCTGGTAAGTGAGAAGTTATTCTATTTGATAGAATTACATCTCGGGCCTAAGCCCGTAGTTGGGCAAATATTAGAACATGATCTTTGGAAGATTCATGTGATGATAACTTTAGTGCTCAATCCATTATGCTTAATGCAATGACACTTTAATTTTGTTGTCAAAATAAAGGATTTGATCCTTGTACCTTGATGATGAAATTAAAGATCTTCATAGATCTATCCTTAGATTTTAGAAGTATAAATTGCATAAGAAGCTCTTTAGCTCGTGTATGTCAGAGGGTACATCAGTCAAGCACTTGGTGTCACAGATGATTGCTGACATCGATCAGCTAGGTTAGCTGGGCATTGTTGGACAGTTATGACCCATAGCATCACTATTTATACAGATCATGGTGTTGTTGTACAAATTAACTTTGTGACAAAGGAAATTGCTCTTTTATCATTGGTGATTAGATCACCAAGATATTTTTGGTTTCTAATATAGGTCCCAAGATCATGAAATCAAGCATAAAAACGCATGAATACATCAAAGGAATAAGGCGGAAACATTACTCACATAGATCGGTTTTGTTGCGAAGAAGAAAAAGACCATTTTCCTCCTTATTGAAGCTCGGTTTGGCCTCCTTAAACAGCAGGGACTGCTCGGTTTTGGGCTGTGGTGGCTCCTCCAAAATCGGCCATTGAAGACCTCCATTGAAGCTCCAAGCTTCAAGCTCCAAAAATGGATTCCAAGCTCATAAATTCGTTTCCCTATCACCTATGTATAACCCAAGGTGTGTGCTAGCACTTAGATCTTGCAACAAGATCCAAAAGCTTCTCCATTTGCTCGGTCAAACCAGAAGAAAAGATGAAGAAAACGGTCATGGAGACCGTGAGAGAGAGATGAAGGTTTTTGGCTCCAAAAGCCTAAAACCGTAAAATGAGAGAGAGAATGAGTTACCAAATAAAAAATTGTAAAAGGGTTTATATAATTTCCAAAATATATAATAAATCATTTACCTTTTTTTTCTATTTCAAAAAACAAAGCATTAAATGCTTGTCAATCACCACAAATCAACTTATATCAATCACTGAAATGTCACATCACTCAAAGTGACATGTGATTTGACGTTTGATGTGACTTGCGATTTGACGCTTGATTTGACTTGCGTGCCGTACTCGCATTCGAAATGCGAATGCGCTCGCAAACAATCTCGGGCTCGGGTTGGCTAATTCCAAATTAACGAATTTTCCGTTGCGTCGTAATTAAATGATTACGCCAAGTGAAATCACTATTCACGTCGCTAACGAATTAATTCTAATTTAATTCGTTCGCCCGAATTAAAATCTAATTTTAATTCCGCGTCGAAATCCAATTTCGTTTAATATATCAAATATATTAATTTATCGATTAATTCCAAATTAATCGTTCTCTCTCTTTAACGATATTTTATCCGAGATAAAATATCTCTGTAATTAATCCCAAATTAATTTTCTCTCTCTAGAAATTAATCTTCTCTCTTTACTAATTAATCCCAGATTAATCATAGTGCGAGTCATACATCATCGGTGAATCTTTGGGAAGCGACCCATGAGATCTCCGGATATGTTGGCAGTAAATACGGTCGTCGGACTATCCGAACACGTAAGTACCTCGTACTACGTTTATACCGATTTACAAGACAAGGTTGGCTTCTAGCAAAGCGCCATGCCTACCCAATTCTCCAGAAATATTCTTACAGGAATATATAGATCTGTATCAAGCGTAGTATACCGTAGTATTGTGTATATCAGCCCAGTATCGGATAGTCACGTGCTAGGGCTGGGGCTGGATAAGTGTCTGCCCCGTCCGAAGCACATGTCGGATGTCTGGTAACTAGTCTCTATAATCGGATATACATGACCTTGTCATAATATCCCGATGGCCGGCCAGCACTTAAGAGCACTAATACCGTATCCTGCGTGACATCATCTCCACTATGACTGAAGTGATACTTCTGTCTCGACATCACACCCAATACACTACGACTCTCTGATAAATCCAGAAGTGGTGTACGCAGAACCGGTTAAAGCCCTGTACCACCAAGACCAAAGTCTATCGATTATCGTAAGTATTAGCGATGCAAGTCTCAGGTTAAGACTATACACACCTACCTTGATTTCGGCCTCCCATAGACACATAGTCATAATACCAATGGGATTCCGAGGGGTCTATCCAGAGCGAAGCTGTTTCCCGTACCATCGGTGAAACACAACCTCCTATCGCACTTGCATAAGTATCCTATACTTATATATATGAGAACTATGCCGTTGTGCCCTCACAACGCGCACAAGTGCAATACTAGCCTATTCCACATTATCGATGTCCTGTCTCGATAATACTACGACTAGGGATATTTAATGATTAATCCTTCGTGGACTGATACTGTCTCATATCATTCTCAATCCAGGAACTAATCATATGGACCTCTCTTCATTTATACATCTAAGGTGATCTAATCACAAATGATGAGAGTACAATCTCCATTGTCACATAGTTAATTTTTACAACAACACCATGATCTGTACAAATAGTGACGCTATGGGTCATAATTGTCCAACAATCTCCCACTTGGCCTATAGCCAGTCACTCGAGTGTCTAACACCTGAACTATGAACGGTTGGCTCAAACTGCTAAGAAAAGCTTTCGTCAGCGGATTTGCATGATTATCATCTTGATGCGATTTATTCGGTCATCACATCGCCACGATGTATGATCCGAACGAATCAGACGAATATCTAAGTATGTCTCTGGATCGTTGATGAGACCATTAATTCTTTAGCCTGTGCTGACGCCTAGCTCAGCTGCTAACAGAACTATATCCAATCCAATTAGATTTGTATCGACCCAAATGACTTCCATTGTTGCTTTAGCTGCAACAACAACCCGCATTTGTTGTTTATTCGGTAACAATATCTTGCTTGGAAGATTTCCAGCTCACTATACCGTTATTCAAACTGTATAGTACCGCTTGCGACTTTTAGTCGTCTTTATCGGTTATATGAAACTTGCTACAGTGACCCCAGTCACTTTAAGTTCTCCTTCTCCATAGACTAAGACAACATCCTTAGTTCTCTAAGATACTAACGGATGTTCTTAATATTAATCTAGTGACTATCACTCGGATTGGCCTGTTTGTGAATCCATATGCTCAAAGCGTATGATACACCAGGTCTTGTACATTTTTCAATGTACGGTTTCTAGGAGAGTATTTCGAAAGCCAAGCTTTCGCCGATATTTATTTTATGGGAATATCATTTCCAAGAAATGACGTATTATCATTATTTTATAGGATAACCACTGTCAGTGCGCTCCCACTAACCTCATTATATACACAAGAATTATTTTCGTTTTGAATTAAATCGTACACCATTATGATTATATCAAAACGATAATTCCAAGAACCTAAAGCTTGCTTCAATCCAATCATGGATCGAATAACCTACATTATCCAAATGGATTTACCGTGGCAACAGGTAAATGGTTGAATCGTAATCAACACAATGTTGATAACGATACCTTTCCGTTAAAAGCCTAGCTTTATACGCTGGTATGTTGCCATCCATGTATGTCTTCCTAGAAGACCTTTAAGTACCATTAGGCACAATGCCTTGTGGTACATCAACTAGTATCCAAACTGGTTGACATACATGGAATCCATTTCGGATTATATGGCACTTTGCCATATTTAGGGAGTTGATATCTTGTATCACTTCCTCATACGTAGTCAGTTAGTATTCCTCAATAAGATTCACATCTTTATGAGGTTAGATCAGAAACCCATACCCCAGGTTGTTTTCTGACTCTGTCCGACCTGCGAGGTTCTTGTGTATTCGAAGATTAACGGTAATAGTCTCATCCTGGATGAACTATTCATGTTCCATTAAGATTCAGTGCCTTGAACAGTATTACTCCGATTTCCATCGAGTTATACTATCCTCCCACTTACCACTGCATATCGGTATTCCTCTCAGGAAAACCGTATGGTGAGTAACAATCTAATTGTTTTCTTGTGAGGTGTATAAGTACAATACTTATGGTATCCCTAGGATAACCTATATTTGGCACTTATCGAATTTGGGTTTTAGTTTGGTATCATCCAAACATATGCCTAGCATACCCAAATTATCAAGAATGAGAAACCCGGTTTCTTTCCCGTTCATATCTAATATGATATCTGTTAAACAGATTATTATGGAACCTTATTCAAAATAAGTTCTTGCACTGTTTAAAGCTTATCCGTTGAAGGAAATGGTAGCTCAGAGCGACTCGTGATTAACCTTATTATGTCTAACAAAATTCGGTTAATCCGTTCGGACACCGTCAAACTGACGTATTCCGGGAGGAGTCCTTATTTGAAAGAATACTATACTCTTTCATATATACTAGAAATTTATTGTTTAAGTATTTTCCATTACAGTCTTACCATGACGGTTTAATACTTTAGCCGATCTGTTTATCTATTTCGTGTCGAAACTGTAAAAGTTTCCGATTTGTGTTCTTCAAAAGAAACACATAACCATACGCGATGCCACATCCGTAAAGGTCACGAAATATTCATATCCATATCTAGCCTAGCTAGACATGGGCCCACTTGATTCACTATGAAGTAGGGCTAACAGATCGGTGGCATTTACACTTTTACCAAGTAAATAGTATTTTAGGCACTTTGCCCAATAGACTAGATTCGTAGACTTTATTTGAATAGAATCAAATCAGTCCTAGTACCCGCTCTTCAAAAGTGCGGATATACGATTCTTGTTTAGTAGTGTCCCTGACAACTATGCCACAATTAAGTTTCTTAACTGATCAAATCAGTTTGAGCTATTTATTTGTCATGTTATATATTGAGATATTATTTATATTCAAAATAAAATCCTGTTATACACATCTAATGTGTTTATCTCAATATCATCTTTATATAATGAAACACTTTAGTGTTCTAGAATATAAAGGTACACCCGCAGCGGGTTATACGCGATATAGAGATAATGTTTCTAGTCAAACTAGCTACATTATAACAGTTTCTAAATTTAAGTACTAACCCGAAGGTAGTTCCTAAATTCAGGTATCTACGGTTAAAACAGCGACTTTCGTCCCGTTTTCAATTCGCAGATAAATCTCAATTGAAGTCAGTATCCTGTTCAAAATAGATTCTGAACATCAATATATTTTATGTACCACACTAAGTATTTAAAATCCAATTTTAATACTAGTGTGAACATAATTATGACAATCATATTTGAAGTCAGAGCCTTGCTCGTCTTCTATTCCTTCTTAGGATATGTCCTTTATCTTCCCAGAAGATTATAATGATTTGACTTTGCCTGTGTTTCAACACTCCAGAAGCCTTTGGCCAAGCCTCGTGTTTCTGGAATATCGAATTAAGGTGCGCCTTGCGCTACAAGCTTAATATATTATTTTATCAAATAAAATAACCTATTAATTTCCAGGACCATCCTGAAACTTTATTCCCAATTTGAAAATTAAACCATTTAAACACATTTTCCCCATGATTATGTTTTAAATGTCAATCTTTCAATTATATCTTGATTCTAATAGTCCAACTATTTAATCAACGATTTGTGGTACTATTTATTATAAAGATTAGAATAGTCCAACTATATAATCAAATATAATTTAAATTAATTAACCTCAATTACATTGATTACTATAATCCAATTATAAAATCAACTGTAAATCGAAATTAATTAATTCAAATATATTGATTAATATAATCCAATTATATATAATCAAATATAATACAGTCCAACTGCTTATTAAAACAACAATTTAAATATTAGTCCAACTATAGTTTAATCTAACGACGAAATAATTTGTGATTGAGCGCGTATGGCGAGTAATTGAACGAGTATTGCAAATTCAATTCTTGCCTCCCACTATTTTTTGGCGAGCCTCTAACCCTCTGTCGAGCACTCGGGAAACCGTGTTTCCTAGTGGGCTAGGATCCCGTAAATATCACACAATCTTGACTTTGGCCAACAAATTGTATGATAATTAACTAGGTAGATCTCGAAGATCAATTGGATCTCATCCAATTCCTAGATCCAGTAGGCGGATATCCAAATCCTAAACATATATCTTATATATGCCAATACATCCAATGTATTACCTAACCTTTTTCCTCTGAATCAACTAAGCCTTGGCTTTGGCACAACAAACCTAGTGATCCCAGTCAAGCGCGACCCATTGACCATGGAAAGCTTCGTAATCAATGTCGATGGACACAAGAAGTGGTCTTGACTTTGGCCAACAAACCAAAACTTGGACAAGACACCGATATGGAACAAAATCTCGTGATTCAAACACATCTTCGACGGACAAAGGGCTTGACTTTGGCCAACAACCCAATGCCAATCTCGGATCTTGAGTAAGAATCACTCAATGGAAGGAAAAACACTTGATATTGAGCGAGGGTTTTTCGCGTGCAATTGGCTACCAATTTATTATCTTTATTAAGGTCTCATCATCATACACCCTTAAACATGCATTCTAAACACATAATAAAGCGCATATGAAATAAAATAATAATGATATGCGGATGGATACTTTACATTGATCCTAGATCAAATCTCTCATTTTCTCTCTCCAAAGCTAGCACATGTATTTACTTCTACCCGTTACACTACACTTCTAAAGAAACCTCATTACATTGAGGGGAATAGGTGAGAAGAGAATACAAAGAGTATAGAGGTGATAAGGCTGGACACGCAGGTCCAATTAATAAATCAAATTTATTACAATTTCCAAAATTGTCCCACCCGACTAATATCCATCCGATATACATTAT
The DNA here is from genome assembly GCA_019454045.1 of Zanthoxylum bungeanum. Lineage (NCBI taxonomy): Eukaryota > Viridiplantae > Streptophyta > Magnoliopsida > Sapindales > Rutaceae > Zanthoxylum > Zanthoxylum bungeanum. Next base: position 36,682 of record SKCR01016315.1, on the reverse strand, counting down.
TCATGCATCGCAACCATGTATTCACACAAGCATGTTATCAATCAATCTAATCCAATTAATTAATCTGATAATTAGTGATCATCCAATGTTTCAAACAACGATTTGATTTTTGCGTGAGTCAAACTCGTTTTGCGAATAAGTACTCAAAGTACGAATTCTTGAATTAAATTAAACTACATAATTAAATCCAATTTATACGCATTTAATTTTAATTCACTATTTAATTCCAAATTAAATATTACACTTTAATTAATGAACCTTTACGATTTAAATTCCAAATTTAATCGTTACGGGTCTCAAAGCTCGATTAACATCTAATGTTTATTTAATTAAAGTCTAATGAACTTTTAATTAATTTCTTAAGGCGTGGACTATTGGTCAACTCTGGTCAAACAGAATAACCAAAATCCAATCGGGAGTTACCCCATAAGCCTTTAAATTAATTTTGGCCCATTAGGCCCAATTAAATAATTAAGGTCCATTAATTCATAATTGGACTTTATGGATGCGGTTGTAGGCCCAATTGGATCCAACCAAATGGCCTAAACCTAACTTGGTACAACCAAGCCCAAAAGCCCAATTACAACCTAATAGGCCCAATTTCCAAAATAAGCCCAATTAATTAACTTATAGAAATTCCAAATTCCGTAATTAACTAACCTAAGTGTAATACACAATTAATTATCCAATTAACATTTCTAAAACATCAATTAGCCTAATTAATCATGCACTTTAATATCAAATAGTGTCTAACATAATTTATCAAAATCAAACCCAATTTACATGCTTAAAGTCTGGCAATTAGGGGTTTTTTTAATCCGATTTGGTTTCAATCAAATTGAATCCACAATCATCATTTCTCAAATCAATTAAACTCATCTAATGAATCAAAATACAAAAAACACAATGAATTTCATATCCAATTGAATTCGGCCAAGCCTACTTTAATTTGGGAAAATTGTTCCAAATCAAAATTCAATCCAATCAAACTTCAATTCAACATTACCCACTTGTTTCAAGTCATCCAATGATCAAACAAACAAAAAAATTCACCAAGATATTAGGGTCTCAATTTTCGGCCAACATAAGAAATTGGGGAAAATTGTTCCAAACTCATTTTCAACAAATTGATCCAATCAATCTTAAATTAAACATACTTTAAGCATTCTCATTCATCCGATTTCACAAAATATGCTCAAAATCAAGTTTACCCAAATTTTTCACTTTAGGCCAACATAACAAATTGGGGAAATTTGTTCCAAACACAATTTCTTCAAATTGATCCAATCAATCATTAATTCATCAACATTTAAGCATACTTAATCAATCAATTTAATCAAATCATGCTTCAATTGATTTTACCCAATTTGTCATGCCCAAAATTTAGGGAAAATTGAATCCAATCCAATTTCATGAAATTGATCATGCACAACTTCAATTAATCAACATACAAGCATACTTAATCATCCAATTTAACAAAATCATGCTTCAATTGATTATCCCCAATTTTAACCCTAACTTTTTCATGCTTGATAATGGCTCAAGATACCATTGTTCGTTCTAATATAGGTCCCAAGATCATGAAATCAAGCATAAAAATGCATGAATACATCAAAGGAATAAGGCGGAAACATTACTTACATTGATCGGTTTTGTTGCGAAGAAGAACAAGACCATTTTCCTCCTTGTTGAAGCTCGGTTTGGCCTCCTTGAACAGCAAGGACTGCTCGGTTTTGGGCTGTGGTGGCTCCTCCAAAATCGGCCATTGAAGACCTCCATTGAAGCTCCAAGCTTCAAGCTCCAAAAATGGATTCCAAGATCATAAATTCGTTTCCCTATCACCTATGTATAACCCAAGGTGTGTGCTAGCACTTAGATCTTACAACAAGATCCAAAAGCTTCTACATTTGCTCGGTCAAACTAGAAGAAAAGATGAAGAAAACGGTCATGGAGACCGTGAGAGAGAGATGAAGGTTTTTGGCTCCAAAAGCCTAAAACCGTAAAATGAGAGAGAGAATGAGTTACCAAATAAAAAATTGTAAAAGGGTTTATATAATTTCCAAAATATATAATAAACCATTTACCTTTTTTTCTATTTCAAAAAACAAAGCATTAAATGCTTGTCAATCACCACAAATCAACTTATATCAATCACTGAAATGTCACATCACTCAAAGTGACATGTGATTTGACGTTTGATGTGACTTGCGATTTGACGCTTGATTTGACTTGCGTGCCGTACTCGCATTCGAAATGCGAATGCGCTCGCAAACAATCTCGGGCTCGGGTTGGCTAATTCCAAATTAACGAATTTTCCGTTGCATCGTAATTAAATGATTACGCCTAGCGAAATCACTATTCACGTCGCTAACGAATTAATTCTAAATTAATTCGTTCGCCCGAATTAAAATCTAATTTTAATTCCGCGTCGAAATCCAATTTCGTTTAATATATCAAATATATTAATTTATCGATTAATTCCAAATTAATCGTTCTCTCTCTTTAACGATATTTTATCCGAGATAAAATATCTCTGTAATTAATCCTAGATTAATTTTCTCTCTCTAGAAATTAATCTTCTCTCTTTACTAATTAATCCCAGATTAATCATAGTACGAGTCATACATCATCGGTGAATCTTTGGGAAGCGACCCATGAGATCTCCGGATATGTTGGCAGTAAATACGGTCGTCGGACTATCCGAACACGTAAGTACCTCGTACTACGTTTATACCGATTTACAAGACAAGGTTGGCTTCTAGCAAAGCGCCATGCCTACCCAATTCTCCAGAAATATTCTTACAGGAATATATAGATCTGTATCAAGCGTAGTATACCGTAGTATTGTGTATATCAGCCCAGTATCGGATAGTCACGTGCTAGGGCTGGGGCTGGATAAGTGTCTGCCCCGTCCGAAGCACATGTCGGATGTCTGGTAACTAGTCTCTATAATCGGATATACATGACCTTGTCATAATATCCCGATGGCCGGCCAGCACTTAAGAGCACTAATACCGTATCCTGCGTGACATCATCTCCACTATGACTGAAGTGATACTTCCGTCTCGACATCACACCCAATACACTACGACTCTCTGATAAACCCAGAAGTGGTGTACGCAGAACCGGTTAAAGCCCTGTACCACCAAGACCAAAGTCTATCGATTATCGTAAGTATTAGCGATGCAAGTCTCAGGTTAAGACTATACACACCTACCTTGATTTCGGCCTCCCATAGACACATAGTCATAATACCAATGGGATTCCGAGGGGTCTATCCAGAGCGAAGCTGTTTCCCGTACCATCGGTGAAACACAACCTCCTATCGCACTTGCATAAGTATCCTATACTTATATATATGAGAACTATGCCGTTGTGCCCTCACAACGCGCACAAGTACAATACTAGCCTATTCCGCATTATCGATCTCATGTCTCGATAATACTACGACTAGGGATATGTAATGATTAATCCTTCGTGGACTGATATTGTCTCATATCATTCTCAATCCAGGAACTAATCATATGGACCTCTCTTCATTTATACATCTAAGGTGATCTAATCACAAATGATGAGAGTACAATCTCCTTTGTCACATAGTTAATTTGTACAACAACACCATGATCTGTACAAATAGTGACGCTATGGGTCATAATTGTCCAACAGATATGTAAATGATGAAAGGTCCATATGATTAGTTCCAGATTGATAAGATATGAGACAATATCAATCCATAAAGGTTTAATCATTAAATATCCCTAGTCGTAGTATTATCGAGATTGGACATCGATAATGCGGAATAGACTAGTATTACACTTGTGCGTGTTATGGGAGCATAACGACATAATTCTCATATATTTGGGTATAGGATACTCATGCAAGTGTAATAGGAGGTTGTGTTTACCGATGGTACGGAAACAGATTCGCTCTGGATAGACCCCTCAGAATTCCATTGGTAGTATTACTATGTGTCTATGGAAGTCCGAATCAGGGTAGGTGTATTTGGTCTTAACCTGAGACTTGCACCGCTAATACTTACGACAATCAATGTACTTTGGTTTTGGTCGTCCAGGGCTTTAACCGGTTATGTGTACGCCTCTTCTAGGTATATTGAGAATCATAGTGTATTGGGTGTGATGTCAAGATGGAAATATCACTCCAGTAATAGTGGAGATGATGATCACGTAGGATACGGAACTGGTTCTCTTATATGCTGCAGCTATCGGTATATTATGACAAGGTCATGTTTATCCGATTAAAGAGACTAGTTACCAGAGATCCGATATGTGCTTCGTACGGGGAAGACACAATTCCAGCCCTAAGCCTAGCATGCGACTTTTGATACTGGATCGTAATACGCTATACTATGTATACTACGCCTGATATAGATCACACATTCCTGTAAGGATATTTATGGAGAATTGGGTAGGCATGACGCTTTGCTAGAAGCCAACCTTATCTTGTAAATCGGTACAAACGTAGTACTAGGTACGTACGTGTTCGGATAGTCCACTACCGAATTTACTGCCAACATATGTGGGGATCTCATTGGTCGCCTCTCGAAGATTCACCGATGACGTATGACTCGCACTTTATTAATCTGGGATTAATTAGTAGATGAGAGAGAAAATTAATCTGGGATTAATTACGGAGATATTTTATCTGGGATAAAATATTTATTAAGGAGAGAGAACGATTAATTTGGAATTAATCGATAAAATAATATATTCGATATATTATACGAAATTAGATTTCGACGCGGAATTAAAATTAGATTTTAATTCGGGCAAACGAGTTAATTTAGAATTAATTCGTTAGTGATGTGAATAGTAATTTTGCTAGGCATAATTATTTAATTACGTCACAACAGAAAATTCGTTAATTTGGAATTAGCGAACCCGAGCCCATGAGTGTTTGCGGGCGCACTCGCATTGTGAATTCAGGTGCGGCCCACAAGTCACATCAAGCGTCAAATCGCTAGTCACATCAAGCGTCAAATCACTTGTCACTTTGAGTGATGTGATGTCTAGTCTTCAGTGATGTGAATAGTTGATGTAGTAGTTGGAAGGCATTTATTGTTTTTGCCTTGACTTTTGGTAAATGAATTTTTGAAATTCATTTATGTGTATTAGATACACATTTCCAACAACCAACACTTAACACACTTCTCTCATTTTCTTCTCCTCTCTCACGGCCTCAAGGCCATTTTTCTTCTTCCAATTTTGGTGAAAGCCGAGAATACAAGGAGAAGCAACATGGTGTTTTTTGTGGCAAAAATTACCAAGAGCTAGCACTCAAAAGAGGACATACAAAGGTGATAGGGAATATTTTTCATGAGCATGGAATCATCAAACAAAGCTTGGAGCTTTGGGGATCACCATGGCCGAAAATTTGGAGGATAAAAACCAGCCCACTGCCGAGCACAACAAGGAGGGGAGAAAAAGTTTTTGTTCTTCGACGCATCGCTCAACCGATCAATGTAAGTATTCCGCAACTTCTTTGATGTATTCATATGATTTTCATTGCTTGATTTAGTCTTTGGGACCTTAGAGAAACCCAGCAATGGTATTAGAGCCTAATTGAGCATGAAAATTGATTTAGGGTTAAAATTGGGTAAAATCAATTTGAGCATGATTTGATGAAATTGTTTGATTGAGTATGCTTGAATGATGTTTAATTGAAGTTGGATATGATCAATTTCCTGAAAATTTGATTGGATCATTTTTTGCCCAAAAAGTAGGCTTGGCCGAAACTTGATGAACCCTAATGTCATGGTGATTTTTGTTTTTTGATTCATTGGATGAGTTGAAATCATTTGGGAATGTTGATTTAGGATTCAATTGGATTGAAATCAGAATTGGACATGAAAAACCCTACTATTGCCGTGACTTGGAAGCATGAAAATGACTTGATTTTTGATTCAATTGTGTTGGACATTAGTTGATGATAATGAGCATAATTAATTGTACAAATTGGTGTTTTGGAAATGTTAATTTGGGTAATTAATTATGGCTATAAACTTAGGTTAATTAAGTTATGAAATTTGGAATTTCGTAATTTAATTAATTGGGCCTATTTTGGAAACTGGGCTTTAAAAGTTGTAATTGGGCTTAATGGGCTTGGTTGTACCAAGTTAGGTTTAGGCTAAATTTGTTGGATCCAATTGGGCCCAAAACCATATCCATAAAGTCCAATTATGACTTAATGGACCTTTAACTTTAATTGGGCCTAAATTGGTTTCATGGCAAATAAGGGTGATTCCTTAAATGGGCTTTGGTATTTGGGTTTGACCCATATTGACCAAAAGTCCATGCCTTAAGAAATTAATTAAAAGCCCATTGGACTTTAAATTAAATTAACAATTGGATGTTAATCGGGCTTTGAGACCCGTAACGATTAGATTTAGAATCTAAGTCGTAAAGGTTCGTTAATAAAGTGTAGATATTTAATTTGGAATTAAATAAGTGAATTAGTATTAAATACATATTAAATTGGATTTAATGTTGTAGTTTAATTTAATTCAAGAATTCATACTTTGAGTACTTATTCACAAAGACGAGTTTGACTCGCACAAAATCAAATCATTGTTTGAACATTGGATGGTCATTAATATTCAGATTAATTAATTGGATTTGATTGATTGATAACATGCTTGAGTGAATACATGGTTGCGATGTATGAATAATGTATATCAGATGGATATTAGATGGGTGAGGGTAATTTTGGAAATTATTGTAATAAATTTAGAATTTATTAAATTGGACTTGCGTGTCCAGCCTATTACCTCCTTACTCTTTGTATTTCTCTTCTCATCTATTCCCCTCAATGTAAATTAGGTTTCTTTAGAAGTGTTATGTAACGGGTAGAAGTAATACATGTGCTAGTGGGAGAGAGAAAAGTGAGAGATTTGTTCTAGGAACAATGTGTTAAAGTATCCATCCGCATATCATTATTATTTTATTTATACGCGCCTTATTATGTGTTTAGAATGCATGCTTAAGTGTGTATGATGATGAGACCTTAACAAAAATAATTAATTGGTTTACAATTACACGCGAAAAACCCTCACTTAATATTAAGCGTTTTTCCTTCCATTGAGTGATTCTTACTCAAGATCCAAGACTGGCATTGGTTTGTTGGTCAAAGTTAAGACTTTTGTCCGTCAAGGATGTGTTTGAATCATGAAGGCTTTGTTCTATATTGGTGTCTTGTCCAAGTTGTGATTTGTTGGCCAAAGTCAAGATCACTTCTTGTCCATCAACATGGATTACGAAGCTTTCCAAGGTCAATGGGTTCCGCTTAATTGGGATCACTAAGTTTGTTGTGCCAAAGCCAAGGCTTAGTTGATTCAGAGGAAAAAGGTTAGGCAATATATTGGATATATTGGCATATATAAGATATATGTTTCGGACTTGGATGTCCACCTACTGGATCTAGGAATTGGATGGGATCCAATAGATCTTAGAGATCTACCTAGTTAATTATCATAGAATTTGTTGGCCAAAGTCAAGATTGTGTGTTATTTAACGGGATCCTAGCCCACTAGGAAACAAGGTTTCCCGAGTACTCAACAGAGGGTTAGAGGCTCGCCGAAAAATAGTGGGAGGCAAATATTAAATTTGCAATGTTCGTTTAGTTACTTTCCATACGCGCTCATTCAAATTATTCGTCAAAATAAATTATTTATTAGTTGGACTAATATTTAATCGTTGTTTTAAATTAAAACAGTTGGACTGTATTCAAACTATTTCATTTATACTTGGTTATATAATTGGATTATAGTAATCATTATATTTGAATTAAAAAATTGAATTATAGTTGATTTTATAATTGGATTATAGTAATCAATATAATTGAATTTAACCTATTAAATTATAGTTGATTATATAGTTGGACTATAGTAATCATTATAATAAATAGTACATAAAATCGTTGATTCGATAGTTGGACTATTGGAATCAAGATAAATTGAAAGATTAGTGTTTAAAACATAATCCTGGGTGAATATGTATTTAAAGGACTTTAATAGAACATGATATTTGGAATATTCATGTAATGATAACTTTAGTGCTTAATCCAATAAGCTTGCTAATAGTCTCCTTAATTTCTTAATCAGAACTAAGGATTAGATCCTTATAGTATGATATTGAAATTGAAGGATCTTCATAGATCTATCCTTAGATCGTAGAAGTACTTAATTGCAATAATAAACTCTTGGAGAGTTAATGACTATTCTCAAGGAGACAAAGCCAAAGTTTGCAATAGGCAAGAAGTGCAAGTCACATCTCACTTCGACATCCCAGAAGGCCAAAGGCTTGGCCAAAGGCTTCTGGAGTGTGAAAAGAGGAAAAGGCAAAATCATTATAATCTTTTGGGAAGACAAAGGACATATCCCAAGATGTCTGCCTAAACTGTGGCAAACGTGGTCACTGAAGCGTGACTGCCATATGGACAAGGCAGACTTGAAGGAATTGAAGATGAGCAAGGCTCCGACTTCAAATATGTTTGTTATAAACATATTCGCTACTAGTATTAAAATTGGATTTTAGATACTGGATGTGGTACATAAATATGTATTGATGTGCAAAATCTGCAGAGAGCAGGATACTGACTTCAGTTGAGATTCATCTACGAATTGAAAACGGGACGAGAGTCTTTGTTTTGACCGTGGATACCTAAGTTTAGGAACTACCCTTTGGGTGTGTACTTAAATTAGGAAACTGTTACAGTGTAACTAGTTTGACTATGAACATTATCTCTATATCAGAGTATAATCCGTTACGGATATACCTTTATATTCTAGAACACTAAAGTGTTTTATTTTATAAAGATGATATTGAGATAAACACATTAGATGTGAATAACAGTATTTATATTTTGAATATAAATAAATCTCAAACATATGACATGACAAACAAATAGCTCAAACTTGATTTAATCAGTTAAGTCTTATTTGTGGCATTGTTGTCTGGGACACAATTAAACAAGACTAGTATATCCACACTTTCGAAGAGTAGGTACTAAGACAGATTTGATTCTATTCAAATAATGTATACGAATCTAGTTTATTGGGCAAAGTGCCTAAAATACTATTTACTTGGTAAAAGTGCAAAAGCCATCGATCTGTTAGCCCTCGTTCATAGTGACGTAAGTGGGCTCATGTCTAGCTAGGCTAGATGTGGATATGAATGTTTCGTGACCTTTACGGATGTGGCATCGCGTTATGGTTATGTGTTTCTTTTGAAACACAAATCGGAAACTTTTAGAGTTTCGACACGAAGTAGACAAATAGATCGGCTAAAGTATTAAATCATCACGGTTAGACTATGATGAAAATACTTAAGCAATAAGTTTCTCAAATACTTGAAAGAGTATAGTATTCTTTCAATGAGGACTCCTCCCGGAACACGTCAATTTGACGGTGTGTCCGAACAGAGAAACTGAATTTTGTTGGACATGATAAGGTTAATCATGAGTCGTTCTGAGCTACCATTTCCTTCAACGGATACACATAAACAGTGCAGAACTTATTTTGAATAAGGTTCCATAAAAAATATGTTAGAAAAACTTCATATTAGATATGAACAGGAAAGAAACTGGGTTTTCTCATTCCTGAAGATTTGGGAATGCTAGGCATACGTTTGGAGGATACCAAACGAGAACCCAAATCGGATAAGTGCCTAATAATGGTTATCCTACGAAAACCAAAGTATAGTACGTATACAACTCACAAGAGAACAATTTAATTGTTGCTCACCATGCGGTTTTCCTAAGAGGAATACCTATATGCAGTGGTAAGTGGGAGGAAAGTAAAACTCGATGAAAATCGGAGTAATACTATTCCTGGCACCGAGTCCTAATGGAACACAAATAGTTCATCAAGGATGAAACTATACCATAATCTTCGAATACACAAGAACCGCGTAAGTCAGAGAGAGTCAGAAAACAACCTGGGAGGTAGGGGTGTAGGACACAGAATTGGACGACGCTATTCCAGGGCTCGCGGCCCGGTTGGGAGTACGGAATAGCCCGCGGGGGAACTAGACAGGAGAAATAACATGGAGTCGCCACCCGGTGTGAATCGGGAAAATGATTTAAGGCCGCACTCACCCCTCGCAAGGGAAGACCTCAAACCGTTGGGTTCGGAATGGTCTCTTACTTATGCCACTTGTAATGAACGGATTTGTGCAATAATTTAACTAAGTCTACACAACACACATGTCCAAGAATAACCTAAATCTAGTTCGTATTCATAAAAATAAATCCTATGTCTATGTCATCATGCTTTAAAAGTAAGTCATCATAACGACAAGCATACGATAACACACAATAATCTCATAAGTATGTTGAATTATCAAACACGAAAAATAAATAACAACCTAAACGTAAAAATAAATTAAATTCCTAATGCGAAAGAAAGTAACTAAATCATGCATAAAGAAACAATATACTACAACTAAATCATGCTTAGAAATAGATAACATACCAACGACTTAAATAAATAACATGCCAACGACTAATCATGCTCAAACACAATATTGGACGAAACGAAATTGGTGTGTCTCTCAAGTGATACATGGAATTGTATCTCGAGTGCAAACCGTAATATTGTCCATTCGGATTCGGCTACAGAATTTACATCCGGGTTTCCATCCGATATACCACAAGAGAGAACACATATTCCGTTCACCCGGAAATCACATCATGCACAATTCACAATACTCATGCGAAATAAAGTAATAAAATAACTAAAAATAAAGGATAATAAATAAAAGGGTGCCATCAGGTCTAACCTCTTTAGTCGTCTCTCTGGAGTGCGTTTCACGGTGCCGGAAGGGTTATCGTTTCCACTGTTTTCACTGGTTCACTGTTTATACTATTTTATCCATTTTCACTTGCGGTTTCTGCTCGCTGTTTCCTCTATTTTTACTGTAGTTTTCAGTCTATTTTTCGGGCTGATTTTGTGATGGTTTTTGGGGCAGTTTTTTGTCTCGATTTTGACTATTTTTGGGATGGTTTGGACGGTTTTTGGTCTCGGCTTATGGGGCAGTTTGCTTATTGGTTTTGGTCACTGTTTTAGGGTTGCTGGAAGGAGTACTTATTTGTGGCTTCCTTTGTACGTAGTTTGAGGCTGTCTCGAGAGGGCTTTATGCGTGAGCGTGAGACTGGTTTCAAGGGTAATGCGTGAGTGTGAGGCTGGGTTTTGTGTTGTTTTATTTCACGTGTGCATGGGTCTCTGGGTTGCTCTTGTGTGTTCGACTTAGGGTTTCCTTGCTCACGGTTGCATGTGTAAGAAGAAGAGTGCATACAAAGGGATATAGGACATGAAGATGGAGGTGCTGGGTGCTTGTTGTTGCTGAATCTGGTAGCTGTTACATGAAGGTTTTGGGGACGTGGACAATGGGCAGTTTCTGAGGGTTGCGTTGAATTGAAGGTGAGAGTGTATTGATGCGGTTAATGGGGCTGCTGAGGACTTGAAAGGGCAGTGATATGGCCTGTTATCGTGAGGGTTTGGCTAGGCGCAGAGGCTTCAACGTGAGGTAGTTTGGAGGAGCTTAGGGACGTGTTTATTAGTGGCAGTGGCGAGAATGTTGAAGGTGGCTTGTGAGGACTGAGTGATGAGGGGAGCTATGGTCTACGTGTGCATGGATTGGAGCAGTGAAGGGAGGTGGCTACTGTGGTGGTGATATGCGTGAAGGTGTTGACGTGAGTTGGGTTTGGCTATGAGTTGAAGTGATGTGCGTGGGTTATGTTTAGGGTTTGCTGGTCAGTGAATGGCGTGAAGGATGATGGGTCTTTGGTACTGTGAGGGTGTTGTTTGAGGGCTGCTAGGGTTTAGCATGAGGAGTGAGGATCGGCCTGTGTTGTGAAGCAGTGGGCTGTTTGTGGCGTTAGTGTAAGGTGGTCTTGCGTGAGGGCTTTTGCCGAGAGTGGAGAGATAAGAGACAAGGGTTTTATGGTTTTTCCTTCAGTGAGTCCCCCCGTGTCCCTCCTGCGTGAAGGTCCCTAGGTTTATATGGTTGCTTGACGTGTGAGAGAGAGGTATGGGTGAGAGGCATGAAGGGTGTATGGGTGGTCTGTTGCTTAGGTATGAAGCATGGATGGTGCAGGGGAATAACGGTTAGTGGGTAGTTATGGGTGTTGCATGAGGGGTGCAGGGGAATAATGGTTGGCAATTGGATGTGAGGTTATGGAGGGTGGTTGTATGAGTGGTAGGAATAGGCGTGAAGGGTTTTCTTTATTTGTTAGTTGTTTAGTTTTATTTGTTGTTTTGTGCTTTGTTTGTTTATTTTGTTGTTTAGTATTTGGTTGGGTTTTGTTTATAATTTGTGCATGTGAAAGAATGGTTTGTGAATATGTTTTGGTTGTTCACATGAGGTTTAGGGCTTTTGTGCTTGTGATTTGTTGTTTAGTGTTTGTTTGGTTTGTGAGTTATGTTTGTTTATGTTTTGATTAGGGCTTGGGCCGGGGATGAATTTTAAAACCGATACCGAACGAGCAAACCCAAAGCTAAACGTGCGAATTAAATCCATCAAAATGTTAATTCTTGACCTTTCCCTTCTGACGACTGTTTCCCGTGACTTCCGTAACTTAAAAGGTAGTGCCTCCGTACGAGGCTCATCATCGGGACTTACATGCAAAAATGCAGTGCCTACAGTCACCCCCACTTTGATGGGATCTGTGCAGTGTGTGACAATGAAAGTCCTATAAAAGTTCGTACAATGCATTTTTACTTACCTGGTGTAGGCACTGTATTTTTGCATATTAGGCCCTATGATGAGTCTCATTTGGAGGCACTACTTTTTAAGTCACGGAAGTCACGAGAAACGGACGTCGGAAGGGGAAATTCAGAATAAACAAGGTTCAATGTTTTCGTTCGTGCTGCGTTCGTTAATTCGTTCGAACTCCAAACAGATTGCGGGCGTTCGTGCCGCGTTCGAGGAAGCGTTCGAACGGTGTCGGTAATTATGGTTTTGCTGCTAGCCTCACATTAAGCCCAATTCGCCCAAACCTTGGCCCACACGCCCAAGCCCACTTAAAACACATATTTAACACATGGTGAAATCAAAACAAATCTAAAAATCACATACCAAATTAAAAAGATGTCATGCCTAATTAAAATCAATCAACCAATTATATTCACAATCAAATATATATTATTCCTAACTTAAAATATTGTATTCCTAAACCAAGCCAATCAAATATTCAACCTTCCTAATCCAAACCAAATCAAATCTCTTGCTTTCCTTGTCCAACACCAAATCAAATCATCCCTTTAATGCCAAATCCCTTCCTTGTGAGACAAGGAGTAGCCCTAGCCATTCTCTATATAAACAACCCCTAACCAAGACATCCAATCTCCTAGCTCATTCATACAAGAAAAGCCTCCCCTAGCTCATACACATAATATACACACAACCCACACAAATCACAAGACACAAAAGAAAATAACTCCAAGCCTTCACGTTAAAAGCATCTTCACAAACCGATCAGCCCTACACGTCCATAAGCCTCACAAATCTGCCCATGCCACACAGCCCTTCAACGCCATAAACACAACACAATTAACAAACTGCCTCACCTTCGCCCTTTCAACACACTTCCCCCCACTGCGTCAGCCACACAAGAGCCCCAAAACACACATAAAACAGCCCCCGAACCACACCATAACACCACCGAAAATCACACCCAAAACAGTAGCCAAAACACCCTAAAAACAGTAACTGAGATACACCAGCAAAGCGGCAGCGAATCGGAGTCAAATGCAGCAGCAAAAGAAGAAGAACGACGACCCAAAACAGTAAGACAACGAACGAGAGCAGTGAACCAGTGAACCGAAAGAGTTGCGGAGCATCCACCCTTCCGACGACCGTACACCGTACTACCGAGAGACGACATAAAAGGTTAGACCTGAGGGCACCTTATATTTATTATCTTTCATTTGTCTTTTATTTATTATCGCATGAGAGTCGTTTGTTGAGGCATGATGTGAACTCTAGATGAACAGAATGCGTGTTCTCTTTTGTGGTATATCGGATGGAAACCCGGACGTAAATTCCGTAGCAGAATCCGAATGGACGGTAGTGCGGTCTGTACTCGGGATACAACTCCACGTACCACTTGAGGGATACATGTATTTCATTTCATCCAAACTTGTATTTGAGCATGATGTAGTTAGCACGTTATTTATTTATTTAGCATGATTTAGCCCTTAGTATGTTAATCTTTATGCATGATTTAGGTGTCCATGTGATTAGATATGTCGTTGTTGTAATCCTGTTTGAATGCGATATCTAAAACCATATGAATGTATGCAATCTGCCAGTTCCTGTTCGAACGCGTCATCGAACGCAATTCAAACGCGAACCTTCTATTTATCGTTCGAACGCGTTATCAAACGCTACTCGAACGCGCATGCATTTTGTATCATCAGGTCTGGTCCCGTTCGAATGCGTTATCAAACGCTACACGAATGCGAACCTTCTATTTACCGTGCGAACGCGTTTACGAACGCTACATGAACGCGCATATACTGAACTGAGTCTGTCTTATCATATTAATGTATAATTGCCTCTTGGTTGATCTCCCTTGCATTATGTAGCCAATCATATTATTTGTATTCCTGCATTTATCCATTCGATGTATTCATGAGATAGTACTCAAGCATGATTAGGTTGTTCTTAGTTTTCCATATCATATGATTGAAATATGTTCATGAGATTGCCATGTGATGTTGCATGTTGTGATGAACTTGTTGATGTATGCATGTGAATTTAGAAGCATGATACTATTGGAAATAAGTGTTACTTAGACTTGATTAAATTATTACATAAATCCTTTCATTACAAGTGACATAAGTAATGGACCATTCCGAACCCAATGGTTTGAGGTATTCCCTTGCGAGGGGTGAGTGCGGCCTTAAATCTCATTGTCCCGGTTCACACCGGGTGGCGACTCCATGTTATTTCGTACTCCCAACCGGGCCGCGAGCCCGGGGACAGCATGCGTCACCCAGTTCCTGTGTCCCACACCTGGCTCCCCAGCTGCCACCTGACTTGCCTTCTACTTCAAGCTGAGTTGATGATGTGCCATTCCTGGCGTGCTAAACCTCGTACCTAGGGTGTCGCGATAGTCCACAATAGTCCACACTAGTCCACGATAGTTCACGACAATCTACGATAGTCCACGGTAGTCCACATTACTCCTCGATAATCAACGGTAGTCCACATAGTCCACATAATCCACGATAATCCACAGTAGTCCACGACAGTCCACAATACTCCTTGATAGTCCACGGTAGTCCACATAATCCACGATAGTCCACGGTAGTCCACAACACTTCACGATAGTCTACGATAGTCCACAATACTCCATGATAGTCCATAATACTTCCACGATAGTCCACGGTAGTCCATATAGTCCACGATAGTCCACATGCCGTACCCCATAAAACTGATCTGATGTGGGCCTCAACACTGGGACGCATCCCAAAACTGATGATGATTGAGTCTTGGCTTGCCAGCTGCCACCTGACTTGCCTGTTGATTCGAACTGTGCTGAAGATGCAGTGGACCTCGATCCTGGGACGCATCCCAATAACTGCAACTGAAAATTGGGGCTTTGACCCTGGGACGCATCCCAATATCGCTGACAAAATGGGCCTCGACCCGGGGACGCATCCCCAAACTGTTGATGATATGGGTTACAACCCTAGGACGCATCCCCAAAACTGCTGATATGTGGGTTACGACCCTGGGACGCATCCCCAAAACTACTGATATGTGGGTTACAACCCTGGGATGCATCCCTAAACTGATAATGAAAATGTTGAATGTGGGGCCTCAACCCTCAGACTCATCTCCAAACTGATACTGATGTGGGTCTCAACCTTAGGACGTATCCCCAAAACTGATACTGATGTGGGCCTCAAACCTGGGACGCATCCCCAAAACTGATACTGACGTGTTTCTGAAGTTGATGATACTGTGTTGTTGCTGCTTTGACTGGTTTGCCTTTGTCGCTTTCCCTTATTTTCTTTGAGACCTGCGAACTCAAACAAAAAATATAATAAAACACGTGCATTTGATGTGTACGTATGCAAGTGTAGAGGTCCTCCCTGTTCATGATGGGTTAGATCCTCGTTGTGCTCCTTGGCGTTGTGTGCCTACACATGTCTCCAGTCACCCTTTTGGGGTTCAGTTATCCTTCATCGAAAACCTACAACCATAGAACAGACAAAACACAAAAAGAATGCAAGTATGTCACGTGTATGCATGCATGCATAGATGAATTCCTTATCCCATTGGGTTAGGTCTTCTGCCAGGTCTTCTCTTTCTCAAGCAAAGTATCGTTTCAATCTGTTCACGTTGACAGGCTCGGTGAACTCATTTCCTTCCAAGTCTGGTAGTCTCACTGCCCAGTTTCCCAATTTCTGAATGGCTACCCAGTCTTTTCTGCTTACTTCTTCTAAGGATTCCCCGTGTTCTAAACATCGTCGAGTATCATAGTACCAGGGTTGAATGCTTTTGTCAAATATACTTATATTGTGCAGGTTGAACAAAGGAGACTCAGGCAAGTAAGCGAAATGATTGTCTTTATTATCAAAAGAAAAGGTTCGAACAAGTTGACAAAATCAATGCTGGGTCACAATTGAATAAGATGAGGGAAATAAACATCCTCATAATTTGCAACTTCATCTTCCTCTATCTTCTTGCTTCCTTCGACCAGCAGCTTCTCCAATTTCGGTAGTTCTTCTGTCAATTCATCTTCGTCACTGTCCGAGAGGTTTTCCCAAAGATCCTCCCTCTACTTTATTTAAATTTTACCACTGTTTCCCCATATCCCCATGCGAGAAGTTTGGTAGTTGTGGGTTTGAAGGACACGGCTGTCAAGTAGGCCAGAGTTGATCATGTGGGTGGGTGGAGATTTCCTATGTGCATTGGGTCGTTCTTTATTAGGATCGGATATTTTGTGGGTGGAGGCGGGAACATTTGTTAGTTTCATGGCCATATCGCTGGTGGAGGTTACAATAAAGTCTCACATCGAGGTGTGGCGGTAGGGGGTTTGGTAATGGTTTAGGCTCTAAGGGAATTATGAGTCATTGCTTTTCCAGCTCTTTAAACACCTCTAATAAAGGTCTACCAAGCTTGGAGAATCTTCTGTCTCTAACAGGGGCAACCTCAGGGGAAGTGGGCTTGGTCTTTGAAGGTTCCCCGATGATCTTTCCACTCTGGTTGCACAACTTTCTGGCACTGGCTATACATGGTACAGTAAAATTGGCCACAACATCGGTCAAAACTTGCAACTGCTCAACAATTTTGGCTACTTTAATCTCCAATTAATCCAGGCAGGATCTCTTATTGGCTAACTTGCTCATGTTGACGGACGGTCTCTTGACGAGTCTCTCTGCTTTCCTAACCCAACGGGAATCTATGATGGCTTTTAAGACACAAAAGGTTTAACATGATGCGTGTATGCATGAAATGCGTGAGATGCGGAAAATACATATATAAGTTGGCCTATCGTCATTTTAAAGCATTCAATCACATCATTGCGCGGTGC
The DNA here is from genome assembly GCA_019454045.1 of Zanthoxylum bungeanum. NCBI lineage: Eukaryota > Viridiplantae > Streptophyta > Magnoliopsida > Sapindales > Rutaceae > Zanthoxylum > Zanthoxylum bungeanum. Next base: position 19,120 of record SKCR01016315.1, on the reverse strand, counting down.
AAACTTGTCCCAGTTGAAAAGGCCCAACAAGTTTATACTTTTGCGATAACATGGCTAAACGACTTCAAATAATAAGAGGCCTAAACACAAAATGGCCCATCGGCATTTTATAAGCTTTTGGCCCAATTGTCAAAGGACATAAACTTGACCCAGTTTAAATGGCCCAACAAGTTCACATCTCTTAACAAAAAGCCCAACTGAATCCAAATGACGATGGTCCTAAACACAAGCATAAATAATTTCTAAGAGTCATACAACTAAGGTTCACATGTAGGTTTCAGGAGTGTAAACAAAGGCTCTCACTGACGAAGGATTGCCCACAACTAGGACTCCCCACTCAAGGGTTCAAACGACCAAGTGAGCGCACCTTTTTTATACCTTAAGGTACGTGCCAACGAGTTATGGTGTGTGACTGACTGTCAAATGGATTTCCCGTTGTAGATTCCCCAGAGGTAGGGTGGAGCGAGGCTCTCTTAAGTACCCAAGCCCCTTAGGCTTTTATCGCTTGGTGACAGGAATAAACAACGAGTCCTCCAAATTAGTCTATCACAGTAGGCTACAAGTAGATGATTATCTAGGTGCCTTCACAGCTTTTCTTTATAGAAAGGTAGTGAGTGAAGGAAGACACCAAACCATCACCTAGCTTTAAAAATGTCTTTGATTAAATCCCTTAAACCCACAGTAGACATGGTTAATTAAAGCACAAATCGTAAACATTACAAGACATTATTTCGGGGTTGATTCTCTATCCCCAGTGGAGTCGCCAGATTGTAGGACACAGAAATGGACGACGCTGTTCCAAGGCTCGCGGCCCGGTTGGGAGTACGGAATAGCCCGCGGGGGAACTAGACCAGAGAAATAACATGGAGTTGCTACCCGATGTGAACCGGGAAAATGATTTAAGGCCGCACTCACCCCTCGCAAGGGAAGACCTCAAACCGTTGGGTTCGGAATGGTCCCTTACTTATGCCACTTGTAATGAACGGATTTGTGCAATAATTTAACTAAGTCTACACAACACACATGTCCAAGAATAACCTAAATCTAGTTCGCATTCATAAAAATAAATCTTATGTCTAAGTCATCATGCTTTAAAAGTAAGTCATCATAACGACAAACATACAATAACACACAATAATCTCATAAGCATGTTGAATTATCAAACACGAAAAATAAATAACAACCTAAACGTAAAAATAAATTAAATTCCTAATTGTAGGCATTGCATTTTTGCATATCAGCCCAATGATGAGCCTCGTATGGAGACACTACTTTTTAGTTGCGGAAGTTGCGGAAAGCGGTCGTCGGAAAGGAAAAGTCAAGAATTGACGTTTTGTGGATCTAATTCGCTTGTTTTGCTTCGGGTTTGTTCGTCAAGTTTCCGTTTCAAAATTCATCCTCCGCCTGAAACCTTATCCTCGCTCTTTCTCACGCCTATCCTCTCTCTTAAACTTTCCATGCATGTGCCCCTTCGACTTCCATGCAACGAAATTCCATCCACTTACCCTTCATTAATATAAACACCATACCCCACATCATCTTTTCCTTCCATCATTCACGTGCCCTACAAACCAAAAAGTCAAATCCCTCACATGCCAAGCCAATCCTTCATAAACAAAACAAGCACTAAACTACAAATCACAAACAAACGAAGCAAGAAAACCACTACCCATCACCCCACGTAAAGAAACCCATTTCACTACAACTCCCTCTGCCACCTTTCACCATTTCAATAACAATAATTCCTCCACATTCACGTGAATCACCCACCTAATTCTTTCCAATCAACAAACAACAATATCCTCCATGACCATTCTGCACAACCCATAACTCATCAATAACCCTCAATCAGTCCACTATAAGCCAGGCCAGCTGCTCTTCTCATCGGGGCCTTCACTTCTTCCACACACCATCATCATCCTCATCACTCACGGCATCATTACACTCCAACGAACAAAGCCCTCACGCATCTCCTATCTTCATCACATCTTCACGCCTCTCACCACCATCAAACGCCCACCCACTGATCTTCACGCACCTTAAAACACAGCACTTGGCCACTGCCGAAACCCTATCACCCTCACTGCCATGCCGTGAAGAACCGAGACACCATACACACACCCTTCAACCAGCAGACCAACCTTCACTGCCATGCATTAACCCACAGCCCTTGGATGCCGTCTCTCTACAGCACTTTCACGCACCCACAAGCATCCATAGAACTCTCAAAAATCTCTTCAATCCATTGCTCATAATACCTCCTCCACAGCAGCCAACATTCACGCTGAAAGCTCCTCCAAAATCCTTCCAAACTCACGCATTTACACTGCCAAATCCACATGCAAGCCACTGCACTTCCCATGCACCATAAGCCACTGCCTTACTAAACGCCCTAGCCAGTGCAACCATGTTCCTTCACGCCTGAACACATAACAAACCCTTAGCAGTCCCTTCTCCCTACCACTTCATGCCGAGAGCCAACACCCCCTGCAGTACCAAGAAACCCTTCATCACGCCATTTCCCTCACCAAACAGACCTACTGCCTTCACGCCCCCTAGCCCCATTGTCAATAACCTAAGCTAAGCCAGCCCATTCAACTTCATGGTAACTGCCCATCCACACTGCCAGCCACGTTAAACCCTCATCATCAATCGCCTTGCACCTTCACGCACCTATTGCTCACGACTCACCTATCTCCATCCACTCAAAGAACCCATGCACAGCCCCATACGTAACTAGCAGCCCTCATGCACTTGAACACGTCACCAGTCCCTCAACAGTTGCCTCACCTCACGTCCCAGCCTCTACACCTAACCCTACTGCCCTTCACGTCCAGGGGGGCACCCTCTATCGCTAACCTTCATCATCGACACAACCACATCCATGATACACGCTCACGCACATACCCTAAAAACACAGCCAGCAAGCCTCACGCACAGCTCCACACTCCATCCAGTAACTTCATGCAGTAACTTCATGCACACATCCCATTCACCGAACCGCCCCTTCACTGCCCCTGACCACGCACTAGCTCACTGCACCACTTCAACGCCTAAAAAGTAACCTTTCACCCCAAAACTGCCCATAAAATAATCTTGAAACCGTGATCCAAACTCCCCAAAAATCATCCCGGAATTGACCCAAAAATAGCCTGGAAATAACGAGTGAAACAGAGAAAACCGCGAGTGAAATAGACAAACAGTAAACAGTAGAAACAGCGGACCCGTGAAAACAACGAAAACCGCGAGTGGAAACGGACAAAACAGAGAAAACAGTGAACCTGTGAAAACAGTGGAAACAGCGGACTAGTGAAAACAGAGAAAACAGTGAACCTGGAATGAGTTTGTGTCCTTTGACATTTGGGCCAAAAGCTTCTAAAATGCCGATGGCCATTTTGTATTTGGGCATCTTATCATTTGAAGTTGTTTAGTTATGTTATCGCAAAAGTATGAACTTGTTGGGCCTTTTCAACTGGGACAATTTTGCACCGCGCAATAATGTGATTGAATACTTTAAAATGACGATAGGCCAACTTATATATGTATTTTCCGCATCACACGCATCTCAAGCATTTCATGCATACACGCATCATGTTAACCCTTTTTTGTGTCTTAAAAGCCATCAGATTCCCGTTGGGTTAGGAAAGTAGAGAAACTCGTCAAAAGACCGTCAGTCAATATGAGCAAATTAGCAAACGAGAGATCCTGCCTGGATCAATTGGAGATTAAAGTAACTGAAATTATTGAGATGTTGCACGTTCTGACTAATGTTGTGGCCAGTTTGACCGTACCCGGTATAACCGATAACAGAAAGTTGTACAATCAGAATGGAAAGATCATCGGGGAATCCTCGGAAGAAGCAAGCAGAAAAAAGACAGGATAGTCATTCAGAAATTGGGAAACGGAGCAGTAAGACTGTCAGACTTGGAAGAGAATGAGTTCACCGAACCGATCAATGTTAAACAGATTGAAGCTGTATTTAGCCTAAGGGAGAGAAGACTGAGCAGTCACCAAGAGAATTGGCGGAAGACCTAACCCAACGGGATAGGAAATTCATCCATGCATACATGCATACACGTAACTTGCATCCCTTGTTTGGTGTCTTGTTTTTGCAGGTTTTTTAAACAGAAAGGAAGAACTAGCAGGAGGAAACACATGGCGCCAAGGAGCACAATGAGGGTCTAACCCATCATGAACAGGGAGGACCTCTACACTTGCATACGTATACATTACATGCACATGTTTTTATTCTGTTGTTTTGTATTTGTAGGTTTAAAAAAAAAAAAAAAAAAAAAGAAAAAAAGAAAGCAACAAAGATCAAAAGGTGACACAAGCACTGAGGATGACATTGAAGACACATTGACAGATGGATTTCGGTCATGCCTAGCTGAAGACGATGAATTTAGTGCTAATAGGGAGGCAACCCATGCACTTTGTTGCGATTTCTATTTTCATGTTTTGTGTAAACATGTCGTAGAATTTTTAAATTTTGTGTGTTATTTTGGTAGGTAAAAGCAAAGACATGGCATTTTAAGACAGAGGGGATGATGCTTGGCAATCACGAAGATGAGAGTTAATTCATTAGTGGTGGCAGAGTAAAAGAAGAATTTATGAGACACATCCTAATGAACTTATGCCAAGCAAGAGGCGTATTGAGTACACAATTCCTTTGCTTTAATTATTGCTTTGATTTGCCTTCTTTTGTTATTTTCTGTTATTTTCGTGGACAAGATCCACAACTTTTGACCTTTTAGGACTTCTTTTGGTATTTTCTTTTATTTTCGTGGATAGAATCCACGACTTCTTGACATTTCATGATTTCTTTTGTTGTCTTCGTAGACATGATCCAGTGACCTTTTGACTTCTCGTGACCTCTTTTGTGGTTTAGCTAACTACCATTCGGTGAAAGGTATTAGTACAATTATTACTCATTTTTTTAAGTACTATAAATTCAGCTCGATATTTCTCTACCTCAACACATTCAAATATACATCCAAGTAAACGAGAGGAAATGGAAGCCACTTCAAGAAGACGAGTTGAAACCATTTGTGTGTTTTTCGGTACCAGTGTGGGTACTAAACCACAATACATAGAGGCAGCACAAGAATTGGGTCGAGTCATTGCGGAACGGAATATGCACTTAATATACGGTGGAGGCAATCTTGGACTGATGGGAATTGTTTCAAAGGCTGTACATGACGGAGGCAGTCCAGTTCTGGGAATCATCCCAAAACCTTTGGCGGAGGCGAATCTGATAGGACCATCAAAGGAGAAGAATTACTCGTGCCGAGAATGTCAGAGCGACTGGTGGAAATGATTAACCGTGCATATGCTTTTTTTGCTCTGCCAGGAGGCTTGGGCACGTTAGAGGAAATTTGTACAGTGCTATCTTGGGCGAACCTGAACATACACCAGAAACCTCTTGGATTGTTTAACGTTGATGGATTTTATGATTTTCTTTATGTGTTTCTTGAAGACAACCGAATAAATGGGTTCGTAACAAAACCTGTGAACGAACTTCTTTTCACAGCCAGAACTGCCCAGGATTTAATTGACCAAATCTTGGCCTTTGAACCGCATGTGGACCCTATCATTTCCGAGATCAAATGGTCCGAGGACGATCGTGGTAAAAAGCGTAAACTGAATCTGGATCTTAACCTCTAGTCTTCTGTATTAATATCTTGTTTATTTTGTGTTATTTAAATAATAAATAAAAATGAAAAAAAAAAAATTTGAGTGAAAGAAGTCTTTGATAGTTAGACATATGTCTGATGATGACATTGTATGCTGTAGGGAGAAACCCTAGAAACGATAAGTGCGAGACGCGCTCTCTTCCGGTATTCCGAATGGATTGATCTCAGTTAGACTCACGAGCACTTGATTACAGAATCCTAGCAGTAGAAACCTGAGTAGTTATCGAGGTGACTAGTTGAAGAGATGATGTATTAGTGAATGACCGTTTGCCTGGGTGTCCACACTTTTTTACCGATGCTATGATATATGATATGGTTGGAAAAAAAAAAAAGTCTCTAAGAAAAAATAAAAAAGAAAAGAAAAATATAGACCACCTATAACCGATAAGCGTGAAGCTATCCATGGTCGAGTATTAGGACCACCATGAGGAGAAATGCTACCTTAAAGGGTAAGTGTGTCAGAAAAGAAAAGAAAAGAAAAAAAGAAAAATCCGAAATTAAAAGAAAGAGAAAAGAAAAAAGATGAAAGCCATATCATGTTGAATTCTCTGAAACGAAATCACCAAGTTGGCTTACTAAAGGACTAAGCTACGAAAGAGCCTTAGCACACACACACTAAGAGTCTAATTCAGATCACCCATTCAGACAATCGAAATTGAGTGTATCAAGTACTTTGAAGGTTCTCTGGTTTCGACACGAAACATTCGTTGAGGATAAAAATATGTCTATCTATCAAAGGTTATCTCGTGAGAGGTGGTGTAATATGTGAAGTAGAATATCATATCAGCTAGGGGGCGAAGCCCCACATCAGTATCAGTTTGAAGGCGAGGCCTATCTCAACCTGGGGGCGAGGCCCACATCGGTTCATGATCAGTATCAGCCAGGTATGGCATTCTGAGGGCCGAGGCCAACATCAATATCAGTATCAGTTTCGGGGATGAGTTCCAGGGCCGAGGCCTACATCACATCAGCTTCAGCATCAGTTTTCAGAGATGAGTCACAGGGTCAAGGCCCACATCAGGTTCAGTATTAGTTTTGGGGGATGAATCCCAGGGCCGAAGCCCACATCTATTACACAGTATCAGTTTTTGGGATGAGTCCCAGGGTCGAGGCCCACATCAGCATCATTATCAGTTTCGGGGATGAGTCTCAGGGCCGAGGCCTGCAGCAGCATTAGTATCAGCTTGGGCGAGGCCCATATCAGTGTCAATCTGGGGGCGAGGCCCACATCTGTATCGGTTTGGGGCGAGGCCCATATCAGTATCAACACGGAGGCGAGGCCCACATCAGTATCATTCGGGGGCGAGGCCCACATTAGTATCAGTTTGGGGCGAGGCCCACATCATTTCAGTTTGGGGGCGAGGCCCACATTAGTATCAGTTTGGGGCGAGGCCCATATCAGTTTGGGGCGAGGCCCATATCAGTCGGGGGCGAGGCCCACATCAGTGTCAGTCTGGGGGCGAGGCCCATACCAGTATCATTTTGGGCGAGGCCCATATCAGTGTCAGTCTGGGGGCGAGGCCCATATCAGTATCAGTTTGGGCGAGGCCCGTATCAGTATTAGTTTGGGCGAGGCCCGTATCAGTATCAGTTTGGGCGAGGCCCGTATCAGTATCAGTTTGGGGCGAGGACCATATCAGTATCAGTTTGGGGCGAGGCCCATATCAGTATCAGTCTGGGGGCGATGCCCATATCAGTATGAGTTTGGGGGGAGGCCCATATCAGTATCAGTTAGGGCGAGGCCCATATCGGTATCAGTCTGGGGGCGAGGCCCAGTTCAGTATTAGTCTGGGGGCGAGGCCCATATCAGTATCAGTTTGGGCGAGGCCCATATCAGTATCAATTTGGGGCGAGGCCCATATCAGTTTGGGGCGAGGCCCACATCAGTGTCAGTCTGGGAACAAGACCCACAACTCAATTCAGGGAACAAGTCCCACGGGAACAAGACCCATAATTCAGGGAACAAGACCTCAACACAATTCAGATCGGGAACAAGACCCACAACTCAGTTTAGGGAACAAGACCCTCAACAAAATTCAGATCGGGAACAAGTCCCACAATTCAGGGAACAAGACCCACAACTCAGTTCAGGGAACAAGACCCTCAAAAAATTCAGATCGGGAACAAGACCCTCAGCTAAAAATGGGACAAGACCCACGGGAACAAGACCCACAACAAAACTCAACACAATTCAGGGAACAAGACCCTCAGCTCAAATCGGGAACAAGACCCACAATTCAGATCGGGAACAAGACCCACAACTCAGTTCAGGGAACAAGACCCTCAACACAAATCAGATCGGGAACAAGACCCACAACTCAGTTCAGGGAATAAGACCCTCAACATAATTCAGATCGGGAACAAGACCCACAACACAATTCAGGGAACAAGACCCTCAGCTCAAAATGGGAACAATACCCACGGGAACAAGACCCACCACTCAAAAATTCAGGGAACAAGACCCTCAACTCAAAATGGGAACAAGACCCACGGGAACAAGACCCACAACACAATTCAGGGAACAAGACCCACGGGAACAAGACCCACAATTCAGGGAACAAGACCCTCAGCTCACTTCGGGAACAAGACCCAGGGTCGTAGTACCCCACCACCAAATCAATTCAGTTCGAAGCAACAGGTAAGTCAGGTGGCAGCTGGCGAGCCAGGTAAGTAAAAATACATTGCACGTACTTTGATAGAATTGTCATTGTCACACACTGCACAAGTCCCCTCAAAATGGGGGCGACTGTAGGCATTGCATTTTTGCATATCAGCCCAATGATGAGCCTCGTATGGAGGCACTACTTTTTAGTTGCGGAAGTTGCGGAAAGCGGTCGTCGGAAAGGGAAAGTCAAGAATTGACGTTTTGTGGATCTAATTCGCTTGTTTTGCTTCGGGTTTGTTCGTCAAGTTTCCGTTTCAAAATTCATCCTCCGCCTAAAATCTTATCCTCGCTATTTCTCACGCCTATCCTCTCTCTTAAACTTTCCATGCATGTGCCCCTTCGACTTCCATGCAACGAAATTCCATCCACTTACCCTTCATTAATATAAACACCATACCCCACATCATCTTTTCCTTCCATCATTCACGTGCCCTACAAACCAAAAAGCCAAATCCCTCACATGCCAAGCCAATCCTTTATAAACAAAACAAGCACTAAACTACAAATCACAAACAAACGAAGCAAGAAAACCACTACCCATCACCCCACGTAAAGAAACCCATTTCACTACAACTCCCTCTGCCACCTTTCACCATTTCAATAACAATAATTCCTCCACATTCACGTGAACCACCCACCTAATTCTTTCCAATCAACAAACAAACAATATCCTCCATGACCATTCTGCACAACCCATAACTCATCAATAACCCTCAATCAGTCCACTATAAGCCAGGCCAGCTGCTCTTCTCATCGGGGCCTTCACTTCTTCCACACACCATCATCATCCTCATCACTCACGGCATCATTACACTCCAACGAACACAGCCCTCACGCATCTCCCATCTTCATCAACATCTTCACGCCTCTCACCACCATCAAACGCCCACTGATCTTCACGCACCTTAAACACAGCACTTGGCCACTGCCGAAACCCTATCACCCTCACTGCCATGCCGTGAAGAACCGAGACACCATACACACACCCTTCAACCAGCAGACCAACCTTCACTGCCATGCATTAACCCACAGCCCTTGGATGCCGTCTCTCTACAGCACTTTCACGCACCCACAAGCATCCATAGAACTCTCAAAAATCTCTTCAATCCATTGCTCATAATACCTCCTCCACAGCAGCCAACATTCACGCTGAAAGCTCCTCCAAAATCCTTCCAAACTCACGCATTTACACTGCCAAATCCACATGCAAGCCACTGCACTGCCCATGCACCATAAGCCACTGCCTTACTAAACGCCCTAGCCAGTGCAACCATGTTCCTTCACGCCTGAACACATAACAAACCCTTAGCAGTCCCTTCTCCCTACCACTCTTCATGCCGAGAGCCAACACCCCCTGCAGTACCAAGAAACCCTTCATCACGGCATTTCCCTCACCAAACAGACCTACTGCCTTCACGCCCCCTAGCCCCATTGTCAATAACCTAAGCTAAGCCAGCCCATTCAACTTCATGGTAACTGCCCATCCACACTGCCAGCCACGTTAAACCCTCATCATCAATCGCCTTGCACCTTCACGCACCTATTGCTCACGACTCACCTATCTCCATCCACTCAAAGAACCCATGCACAGCCCCATACGTAACTAGCAGCCCTCATGCACTGCTTGAACACGTCACCAGTCCCTCAACAGTTGCCTCACCTCACGTCCCAGCCTCTACACCTAACCCTACTGCCTTCACGTCCAGGGGGCACCCTCTATCGCTAACCTTCATCATCGACACAACCACATCCATGATACACGCTCACGCACATACCCTAAACACAGCCAGCAAGCCTTCACGCACAGCTCCACACTCCATCCAGTAACTTCATGCAGTAACTTCATGCACACATCCCATTCACCGAACCGCCCCTTCACTGCCCCTGACCACGCACCAGCTCACTGCACCACTTCAACGCCTAAACAGTAACCTTTCACCCCAAAACTGCCCATAAAATAACCTTGAAACCGTGATCCAAACTCCCCAAAAATCATCCCGGAATTGACCCAAAAATAGCCTGGAAATAACGAGTGAAACAGAGAAAACCGCGAGTGAAAATAGACAAAACAGTAGAAACAGCGGACCTGTGAAAACAACGAAAACCGTGAGTGGAAACGGACAAAACAGAGAAAACAGTGAACTTGTGAAAACAGTGGAAACAACGGACCAGTGAAAACAGAGAAAACAGTGAACCTGTGAAAACAGTGGAAACAGCGGACCAGTGAAAACAGAGAAAACAGTGAACCTGTGAAAACTGTAGAAACAGCGTACCAGTGAAAACACCAAAACGATATCCCTTCCGGCACCGTGGAACGCACTCCCGGAAATCGACTTAAAAGGTAAGACCTGAGGGCACCCTTTTATTTATTACCCTTTATTTTTAGTTATTTTATTGTTTTATTTCGCATGATTATTGTGAACTGGTGCATGATGTGATTTCTGGGTGAACGGAATAGCTGTTCTCTCTTGTGGTATATCGGATGGAAACCCGGACGTAAATTCCGTAGCCGAATCCGAATGGACGGTATTGCGGTTTGCACTCGGGATACAATGCCACGTATCACTTGAGAGACACACGTATTTCGTTTCATCCAAACCTTGTATTTGAGCATGATTAGGTTGCTAGTATGTTGTTTATTCCTTAAGCATGATTAATTTAGTCTTGTTATTTAATTTTCAAAGCATGATTGTGTTATTTAGGCATGTTGTTTCTTCATTCCTTATGCATGTTATTAGTTTATGATGTGTTTGGATAATGATTTATACATGTTGATTTAATGGTTCAATATGCTCGTTGTGTTACATTGCGTGAAGTTATTTGGATGCAAGCATGTTAGATCTAAGTACCATTGAGCATGATTATTGAGTAGACTTGATTGATCTATTGCACAAATCCGTTCATTACAAGTGGCATAAGTAAGGGACCATTCCGAACCCAACGGTTTGAGGTCTTCCCTTGCGAGGGGTGAGTGCGGCCTTAAATCATTTTTCCCGGTTCACACCGGGTGGCGACTCCATGTTGTTTCTCCGGTTTAGTCCCCCGCGGGCTACTCCGTACTCCCAACCGGGCCGCGAGCCCGGAACAGCGTCGTCCATTTCTGTTGTCTACAGTCTGGCGACTCCACTGGGGATAGAGAATCGGCCCCGAAATAATGTCTTGTAATGTTTGTGATTTGTGCTTTAAATTAATCATGTCTACTGTGGGTTTAGGGAGTTTAATCAAAGGCATTTTTAAGGCTAGGTGATAGTTTGGTGTCTTCCTTCACTCACTACCTTTCTATAAGGAAAAGCTGTGAAGGCACCTAGATAATCGTTCACTTGGTCGCTTGAACCCTTGAGTGGGGAGTCCTAGTTGTGAGCAAACCTTCGTCAGCAAGAGCCTTTGTTTATATTCTTTTAAACCTGCATGCGAACCCTAATTGTATGACCCATATAAATCATTTCTTTTATGCTTGTGTTTGGGACCATCGTTATTTGGATTCAATTGGACCTTTTGTCAAGAGATATGAACTGGTTGGGCCATTTAAACTGGAATGAGTTCGTGTCCTTTGACATTTGGGCCAAAAGCTTCTAAAATGCCGATGGGCCATTTTGTATTTGGGCATCTTATCATTTGAAGTTGTTTAGTTATGTTATCGCAAAAGTATGAACTTGTTGGGCCTTTTCAACTGGGACAATTTTGCACCGCGCAATAATGTGATTGAATACTTTAAAATGACGATAGGCCAACTTATATATGTATTTTCCGCATCACACGCATCTCAAGCATTTCATGCATACACGCATCATGTTAACCCTTTTGTGTCTTAAAAGCCATCATAGATTCCCGTTGGGTTAGGAAAGTAGAGAGACTCGTCAAAAGACCGTCAGTCAATATGAGCAAATTAGCAAACGAGAGATCCTGCCTGGATCAATTGGAGATTAAAGTAACTGAAATTATTGAGATGTTGCACGTTCTAACTAATGTTGTGGCTAGTTTGACCGTACCCGGTATAGCCGATAACAGAAAGTTGTACAATCAGAATGGAAAGATCATCGGGGAATCCTCGGAAGAAGCAAGCAGAAAAGACAGGATAGTCATTCAGAAATTGGGAAACGGAGCAGTAAGACTGTCAGACTTGGAAGAGAATGAGTTCACCGAACCGATCAATGTTAAACAGATTGAAGCTGTATTTAGCCTGAGGGAGAGAAGACTGAGCAGTCACCAAGAGAATTGGCAGAAGACCTAACCCAACGGGATAGGAAATTCATCCATGCATACATGCATACACGTAACTTGCATCCCTTGTTTGGTGTCTTGTTTTTGCAGGTTTTTTAAACATGCATAAAGAAACAATATACTACAACTAAATCATGCTTAGAAATAGATAACATACCAACGACTTAAATAAATAACATGCCAACGACTAATCATGCTTAAACACAATATTGGACGAAACGAAATAGGTGTGTCTCTCAAGTGATACGTGGCATTGTATCCCGAGTGAAAACCACAATACCATCCATTCGGATTCGGCTACAGAATTTACGTCCGGGTTTCCATCCGATATACCACAAGAGAGAACACATATTTCGTTCACCCGGAAATCACATCATGCACCAATTCACAATACTCATGCGAAATAAAGTAATAAAATAACTAAAAATAAAGGATAATAAATAAAAGGGTGCCCTCAGGTCTAACCTCTTTAGTCGTCTCTCGGGAGTGCGTTTCACGGTGCCGGAAGGGTTATCATTTCCACTGTTTTCACAGGTCCGTTGTTTCTACTGCTTTGTCCGTTTTCACTTGCGGTTTCTACTCACTGTTTTCTCTATTTTTACTGCAGTTTTCAGTCTTTTTTCGGGCCGATTTTGGGATGGTTTTTGCGGCAATTTTCTGTCTCGGTTTTGACTGTTTTTGTGATGGTTTGGATAGTTTTTGGTCTCGGCTTATGGGGCAATTTGCTTATTGGTCTTGGTCACTGTTTTAGGGTTGCTGGATGTAGTACTTATTTGTGGCTTGCTTTGTGCGTAGTTGAGGCTGTCTTGAGAGGGCTTTATGCGTGAGCATGAGGCTGGATTCAAGGGTAATGCGTGAGTGTGAGGCTGGGTTCTGTGTTGTTTTATTTCACGTGTGCATGGGTCCCTAAGTTGCTCTTGTGTGTTCGGCATAGGGTTTCCTTGCTCACAGTTGTAGGTGTAAGAATGAGAGTGCATATAAAGGGATAGAGGACATGAAGATGGAGGTGCTGGGTGCTTATTGTTGCTGAATCTGGGAGCTATTACGTGAAGGGTTTGGGGACGTGGACAATGGGCAGTTTCTGAGGGTTACGTTGAAGGGAAGGTGAGAGTGTATCGATGCGGTTAATGGGGCTGCTGAGGACTTGAAGGGGCAGTGATATGGGCTGTTATCGTGAAGGTTTGGCTGGGCGCAGAGGCTTCAACGTGAGGCAGTTTTGAGGAGCTTAGGGACGTGATTATTAGTGGCAGTGGCGAGAATGTTGAAGGTGGCTTGTGAGGGCTGAGTGATGAGGGGAGCTATGGTCTACGTGTGCAAGGATTGGAGCACTGAAGGGAGGTGGCTACTGTGGTGGTGATATGCGTGAAGGTGTTGACGTGAGTTGGGTTTGTCTATGTGTTGAAGGGATGTGCATGGGTTCTGTTTAGGGTTTGCTGGTCAGTGAATGGCGTGAAGGATGATGGGTCTATGGTACTGTAAGGGTGCTGTGTGAGGGCTACTCGGGTTTAGCGTGAGCAGTGAGGAGGGGCATGTGTTGTGAAGCAGTGGGCTGTTTGTGGCGTTAGTGTAAGGTGGTCTTGGGTGAGGGCTTTTGCCGAGAGTGGAGAGATAAGTGACAAGGGTTTTAGGGTTTTTCCTTCAATGAGTCCCCCCGTCTCCCTCTTGCGTGAAGGTCCCTAGGTTTATATGGTTGCTTGAAGTATGAGAGAGAGGTATGGTTGAGAGGCATGGAGGGTGTATGGGTGGTATATTGCTTAGGTGTGAAGCATGGAGGGTGCATGGGAATAACGGTTAGTGGGTAGTTATGGGTGTTGCATGGGGGGTGCACGGGAATAATGGTTGGCAATTGGATGTGAGGTTATGGAGGGTGGTTGCATGAGTGGTAGAAATGGGCGTGAATGGTTTTCTTTATTTGTTAGTTGTTTAGTTTTATTTGTTGTTTTGTGCTTTGTTTGTTTAGTTTGTTGTTTAGTATTTGGTTGGGTTTTGTTTATTATTTGTGCATGTGAAAGAATGGTTTGTGAATATGTTTTGGTTGTTCACGTGGGGTTTAGGGCTTTTATGTTTGTGATTTGTTGTTTAGTGTTTGTTTGGTATGTGAGTTATGTTTGTTTGTGTTTTGATTAGGGTTTGGGCCGGGGATGAATTTTAAAACTGAGACCGAATGAGTGAACCCAAAGCTAAACGAGCGAATTAAATCCATCAAAATGTTAATTCTTGACCTTTCCCTTCCGACGACTGTTTCTCGCGACTTCCGCAACTTAAAAAGTAGTGCCTCCGTACGAGGCTCATACAAAGCTTGGCTTGTAGCGAAAAGGTATCGTTATCAACATTATGTCGATTACGACGAAACCTTTTACTTATTGCCATGGTTAAATCAATTTGGAAAATGCTGCATGTTTCATATATGAAATGTGGCAGCTGAATGTCAAAATCGCTTTCCTTAAACGGAAACCTTTTGGAGGATGTTTAAAACATCCTGACGGTTTTGTCGTACCAAAACGAGCAAACAAGGTTTGCAAGTTAATTCGATCCATTGATGGATTAAAGCAAGAATTGAGTTCTTGGAACTATAATTTTGATGTAATCATAATGGTATATGATTTAATTTAAAACGAAAATGATTCTTGTGTATATAAGGAGGTTAGTGGGAGCGCACTGACAGTGAATTTCCTAAGTTATAATCATATGTCATTTCTTGGAAATGATATTCCATAATACAATCGGTGAAAGCTTGGCTTTCATGAAAAATTCTCCGTAGAATTCTTGGGAGAGACAACCTTTATTCTAGGAATAAAGATCTACTGGGATAGATTTAAAGTTGTTGATACTCTCAGAGAACTCGTAAATTGAAATAAATGTACGCGACCTAATGTCTCATACGCTTTGAGAATATGGAGTCACAATCAAGCCAATCCAAGTGATAGTCATTGGATTGATGTTAAGAACATCCTTGAGTATCTTAGAGGAACTAAGGATGCCTTCTTATACTGTGGAGAAGGAGAACTTGAAGTGATTGGGTTCACTACTGCAAGTTTCCAAACCGATAAAAATGACTATAAGTCGTAAGAACGGTACTATAAAGTTTGAATAATGGAACAGTGAGTTGGAAATCATCCAAGCAAGATACTGTTATCGGATAAACAATAAAAGTGGATTATTGATATAGCTGAGGCAGCGATAGAAGCCATTTGGGTCGAATAAATCTAATTAGATTAGATATAGTTCTGTTAGCAGCTGAGCTAGGCTACAGCGCAAGCTAAAGAATTAATGGTCTCAACAACGATCCATTTATATACTTCAATTATTTATCTGATTCATTCGGATCATACATCGTGACGATGTGATGATCGAAAAATCGCATCAGATGATAGTCATGCAAATCCGCTGATGAAAGCCTTTCCTCAGCAGAAGTTTGAGCGAACCGTAGATAGTTCAGGTGTAGTACACTTGAGTGACTGGCTATAGGCCAAGTGGGAGATTGTTGGACAATTATGACCCATAGCATCACTATTTGTACAGATCATGGTGTTGTTGTACAAATTAACTATCTGACAAAGGAAATTGCTCTTTTATCATTTGTGATTAGATCACCAAGATATATAAATGATGAAAGGTCCATATGATTAGTTCCGGATTGATAAGATATGAGACAATATCAATCCATGAAGGTTTAATCATTAAATATCACTAGTCGTAGTATTATCGAGATTGGACATCGATAATGCATAATAGACTAGTATTGTACTTGTGCGTGTTATGAGAGCATAATGACATAGTTCTCATATATTTGGGTATAGGATACTCATGCAAGTGTAATAGGAGGTTGTGTTTACCGATGGTACGGAAACATCTTCGCTCTAGATAGACCCCTCGAAATTCCATTGGTAGTATTACTATATGTCTATGGAAGTCCGAATCAGGGTAGGTGTATTTGGTCTTAACCTGAGACTTGCACCGCTAATACTTGCGACAATCAATGTACTTTGGTTTTGGTCATCTAGGGCTTTAATTGGTTATGTGTACGCCTTTTTTGGGTATATTGAGAATCATAGTGTATTGGGTGTGATGTCAAGATAGAAGTATCACTCCAGTAATAGTGGAGATGATGATCACGTAGGATAAAGAACTGGTTCTTTTATATGCTGCAGCTATCGGGATATTATGACTAGGTCATGTTTATCCGATTAAAGAGACTAGTTACCAGAGATCCGATATGTGATTCGTACGGGACAGACACAATTCCAGCCCCAGGCCTAGCATGTGACATTCGATACTGGATCGTAATATGCTATACTATGTATACTATGCCTGATATAGATCACATATTCCTGTAAGGATATTTCTGGAGAATTGGGTAGGAATGGCGCTTTGCTAGAAGCCAACCTTCTTTTGTAAATCGGTACAAACGTAGTACTAGGTACGTACATGTTCGGATAGTCCGACTACCAGATTTACTGCCAACATATCAGGGGATCTCATGGGTTGCTTCCCGAAGATTCACCGATGACGTATGACTCGCACTTTATTAATCTGGGATTAATTAGTAGATAAGAGAGAAAATTAATATGGGATTAATTACAGAGATATTTTATCTGGGATAAAATATTTATTAAAGAGACATAACGAATAATTTGGAATTAATCGATAAAATAATATATTCGATATATTATACGAAATTGGATTTCGACGCAGAATTAAAATTATTTTTTAATTTGGGCAAACGATTTAATTTAGAATTAATTTGTTAGCGACGTGAATAGTAATTTTGCTAGGCATAATTATTGAATTACGTCGCAACGAAAAATTCATTAATTTGGAATTAGCGAACCCGAGCCTTGGAGTATTTACAGGCGCACTCGCATTGCGAATTCAGGTACGGCCCACAAGTCACATCAAGCGTCAAATCACTTGTAACTTTCAGTGATGTGATGTCTAGTCATGAGTGATGTGAATAGTTGTTGTTTTTGCCTTGACTTTTGGTAAATGAATTTTTGAAATTCATTTATGTGTATTAGATACACATTTCCAACAACCAACACTTAACACACTTCTCTCATTTTCTTCTCATCTCTCACGGCCTCAAGGCCATTTTTCTTCTTCCAATTTTGGTGAAAGCCGAGAATACAAGGAGAAGCAACATGATGTTTTTTGTGGCAAAAATTACCAAGAGCTAGCACTCAAAAGATGACATACAAAGGTGATAGGGTATCTTTTTCATGAGCATGGAATCATCAAACAAAGCTTGGTGTTTTGGGGATCACCATGGCCGAAAATTTGGAGGACAAAAACCAGCCCACTGCCGAGCACAACAAGGAGGGGAGAAAAAGTTTTTGTTCTTTGACGCATCGCTCAACCGATCAATGTAAGTATTCCGCAACTTCTTTGATGTATTCATATGATTTTCATTGCTTGATTTAGTCCTTGGTACCTTAGAGAAACCCAACAGGCATTACCTACGTGGCCGAGACTACCAAAAATTTGATCTTATAGTCTATACCCGAAAGCTGGGCCAGGTTCATTGTGAATCAAGAATAAACTCTTGGAGAGTTGATGGCTATGCTCCAGGAGGAAAAGCTAGAGCTTCTAAAAGTGGCAAAGGAAAAATCATCACAGTCTTCTAGGAAGACAAATGACATATCTTAGATGTATGCCTAAACAGTGGCAAATGGGGTCACTGGAAGTGTGACTGCCGTATGAACAAGGCAGACATGAAGGAAGTGAAGAGGGGCAAGGCTCCGACTTCAAGTATGTTTGTCATAAACATGTTCGCTATTAGTTTCAAAACTGGATTTTGATACTAAGTATCGTACATAAATATATACTGATGTGCGGAATCTGCTGATTAGCAGGATACTGACTTCAGTTGAGATTTACCTACGAGTCGGAAACGGGACGAGATTCGCTGTTTTAACCGTAGAAACCTAAGTTTAGGAACTACCCTTCAGGTATGTACTTAAATTAGGAAACAGTTATAATGTAACTAGTTTGACTAGAAACATTATCTCTATATCATGGTATAATCCGTTGCGGATATACCTTTATATTCTAGAAGACTAAAGTGTTTTATTTTATAAAGATGATATTGAGATAAGCACATTAGATGTGAATAACAATATTTATATTTTGAATTTAAATAAATCTCAAACATATGAAATGATAAACAAATAGCTCAAACTGAATTAATCAGATGAGACTTATTTGTGGCATTGTTGTCTGGGACACAATAAACAAGACTCGTATATCCACACTTTTGAAGAGTGGATACTAGAACGGATTTGATCCTATTCAAATGATGTCTACGAATCTAGTTAATTAGGCAAAGTGCCTAAAACATTTTTTACTTGGTAAAAGTGCAAGTGCCACCGATCTGTTAGCCCTCGTTCATAGTGACGTAATTGGGCCCTTATCTAGCCAGGCTAGAGGTGGATATGAACACTTCGTAACCTTTACGGATGTGGCATCGTGTTATGGTTATGTGTTTCTTTTGAAACACGAATCAGAAACTTTTGATAAATTCAAAGAGTTTCGACACGAAGTT
>SKCR01016314.1:0-84570 GCA_019454045.1 Zanthoxylum bungeanum | reverse complement strand
TTTATTAAATTAATCTCAGTTATTTTAATTTATTTTCGAAATTTAAAAAAAAAGGTTCGAACAGAACCGGAACCGGAACCGAACCGGTCGATTCCAGTTCGGTTCAAGGTTTCGGTTCCACTTCAGTGTGGAACTGGAACCGAACCGGAATTAACAGGTTCGGTTCGGTTCCGAACCGGAACCAAACCGCCGCCCAGGTCTATGCAAAGACACCATGTTGGGGTTTTGGGCGATGGAGCGGAGCGGAAGCACGGGTCAGGCGAAATCGTATTTTAAAACTTTTTCAAAATACCGAATAAATTATTCAATATCTAATATGAATAATTTATTCATTTTTCACCTAAACATATTTATTCAATATCAAATATTGACATAAACATTGTTGAAAATTCGCGAAACTTTTACGAAAACCCATTTTTCTGCAAAATGGCCTAAAACACGTTTTTGACCGAACCGACTAACCAACACTTATGGAAACTGCCCAGGTCAGTTCCAATAGTGTCAGGGAAGTTCATGGGCTGCCCGAACAGTGACAGATTCACTGTTTGGACAGCCGTAACCCGGTTGGCTCAAAACTACCGGTAACGCCTTTTTTGACCGTTTTCGCTTATTTCAAGTCGGAAACACTTTCCGGCAATTGTGCCAACTCCCAAAACACATCCATTATATTTGTAGGACATCAAAAATACCAGTATTTCTAGTTTAGGCAGATCTAATCTGCAAAACGAAATTACCAAAATTTATCATTTAAATCCAATTTTCCATAATTAATCAAATTAATCACAACACCAAATGAGTCTCACCACATATGAAATACTCTAGAACAATTTTAGGTTATCTTAGAGTGGATCAACAACTCTAGAATGACAACAATTCATCAAATGAACAAATTGGCCTAAAATTATACTAATTTCATCTAATCTACACTTCACACGTGCATATTCTTCCAATATTATCCATCAAAGCCAAAAGCCCCAAATTTTGAAAAGTAAAGGAACTCTAGAACTTTTCTAACAACTCAAGAAACAAGAAACATGTTTTCTAGACTTTAGGATATAAAGAGTTACCTTTAAATCTCATGAATCCTTAAGTTTTCTTTAAGTTTCCTTTAAGTTTCCTTCACTTTTCTTCATGGAATAATCAAAACATGTTGAAACCCATTTCTTTAGGTAAGTTTCGGCAGTGATGAAGAGAACAAGAGAGAAAATATTTTTTTTAATTATAAATAGAGTGATGAACGAAAATGAGGCATTTTTGTCATTTTAAAATTAATCAAATTAATATCTATTTACACTTTATAATAAACCAATCAAATACAGACAAATAAAGTGTAATTTAAATCCATGCCATGTGTTCCAATCATTTTTCACCATGTATCATACCTATAATGACAATTGGATAAAGTTTGAAAATTCAATTATTTAATTATTTAACATTTAACTAACTAGATAATTAAATATAAACCATATATGTATTTTTTATTTACATTAAATTACAAATACATATATTTATGACATATTTCAAAATCTCATTTGATGAATAATTAATGTATATCTAATCGTATTATGTATCAAATACAAATACACAATAATTATTAGCGGATAAAATCTCATAATGCATGTGTTATCGTTTAACCAATTAAACGATCCGAATTAACTCATTTAATCTGGTGAAGTATTATGAATAATTCGTATTATTCATATCGAGTTGCCCAAGTGCTCAACGAGAACACTTCATATTGTGTGACTCTCTAAGTTTAGGTTTATCCGTCACGAAATCAAATTTCGTGTCTATAATCCACCCACTCATGGATTATGACGACCACAGATAATCTCGCTAAACTATGCAAGCCGAGTTCATTGCATATGTATAATCCCTCCGGCACAAGTCATCCGTATTATACTTAGGAATAGATCAGAACGTCAAATCTGTTCGGTATAATACAGCCGACTTTCAATTTACGATCTCTAAATAACATTCGGAACTGATTTCCGAAGTTATACCACGATCATGGATTTACTAGATCGTAAACAAGTGCTGGATGCCTATATCATATACACAGGATTGACAGATCCTATCTTGATACACACAAGATATCATGAGCATCAGTCCACACCCAACAAACAGGCGGAGGTCTGATCATGACTAGATTGTTGACGTGAATGCCATCAAAGTGTGGAGGATAACTCATATATCCCACTGTGGCATCTCAAGTCCAAGGACCACTATGCTCGCTCAACTCGAGAAGGTTCCTATTGACGTTGGTGTACCATCTATTAGAAAACCTCCAGTGAGTCGTTCAGTGTCTTATCAAATAAACATTTACATATCTATACGAGTCTCCCAAGACTCATGGTTCACTGGAATAATTAATTGGACCAAGTCACAATATACGACATGTACTGTTCTCAGCGGATTTTACTAACTGACCTGTGTTAGCAAATCTTATCCAGGAACCTTATTTAAGGATATACAACTAATAGTGCGCTTCCCAATGTCAATTACAAACTGTTGGGGTTTTAAGGAGTAATATCGGCAACACGGCGAAATCGCCGTATATGTATTAAATATATGTATTATATTTACATTAAATGTCAAATACATATATATTTATGATATTAGTCAAATATCTCAATTTGACAATTAATTAATATGTATTTCATAAAATTTAACATTAACTGTAAATACACAAAAATTAGGAAATGACTAGTAGGTCCCTACACATGTATTTTCCGTTTAACCTTTAAACGACTTATAAATAATCAGTATTATTTATAAATATTACCCTAGTGCTTTACGAGTATATTTCATTAGTGAGACTCTCTAGATTCAGGTATATTCGTCACAAAATCCAATTTCGTGTCCATAATTTATCCACCCGTAAATTATGACTACCACAGATAAACTAGTTGAATCATACAGGTCGAGATCATTGCATACGTATAATCCCTCCGTCACAGGTATCCAGATAATCCCAGAGATATAGATGTAAACGTCAAATCTCTATAGGTATTATCTCATCGACGTATCTATTAGCAATCTATAAATAACATTCGGAACTGATTTCCGAAGTATACTATGGCTATAGATTTAACTGATTGATAATCACATATGGACTACCTATGCTCTGTACACAGAACTGACGGATCCTATCTTGACACACACAGGATATCTTGAGGATTGGTCCACACCCAATGAACAAACGAAGGTATGATCTAAATAGATCGGTGACGTGACTGTCATCTAAGTGTGGAGGATGTCTCATACATCCACAGTGGTATCTCAAGTCGAAGGACCACTATGCTACTCAACACGAGAAGATTCTTATTGACGTTGGTGTACCATCCATTAATAATCTTCGGTAAGTCGTTCAGTGTTTATCCAATATAAACACCTACACGTCTATACGAGTCTCTCCAAACTCATGGTTCTTTGGGATAAACCATCGGACCAAGTCTCGATATACGACATGTACTGGTCTCAACGGATTTGACTAACCGACCTGTGTAAGTGAACTTGACCAGGAACTATATTTGATAATGTTTGGGCCAAAATTGACCCCAGGGGCAAAAACGACATTACAAAGACCAGAAGCCCATTAGCAAACTGGGTTCACATGAGGATCCGAGCCCGTTTAACAGACACCCGTTACAGAAATCAAGAGAAGATCTAAATTCGTAAATACCGCCATGAAGTCGACAGTTTCAGGAAGAGGAGAAGATTGTCAGTTTTCGAACATAAAACACCTGAATTAAATTCTCATTAATAACGACTCCAACGGTAAGATTGGGAGACCATACCAAGGAGACCTATAAAAGAAGAAAGGATAAAACGACCAGAGGGAGGAAAAGAAAAAGGACCCCTAATACAAAGGCAAAACACATACACACCGCCCTCACGGCTCAAAATCAAAGGTTGAGGTATCGGACAAACCTTGATCTATATACTTTTCATTGATTATTACTTAAGCTAACTTGAGCGTCGGAGAGCATACGGCCTCCACCACACCGGTGGGCAGTAAGCACCTTTTTTGCTCTACTTATTTTGCAGGATTCGCTCAGGCCCTACAATTTGACAAATCTCGATTGTGGACCTCGACCAAAATCAGGCCCCCACAATTTGGCGCCCACCGTGGGGCTCAAGAGCGAATCAACCAGAAGTAGAACTTATCAACGTAGTAACCAGCAATGGCCTCAAACAACGAACCAATCCCAGATCCACTAGCAGCTCAAGTTGCTATGCTCCACGAACGACTCTCAAGCCTGGAAAAGAAAATCTCACGATGCGAAATATCAACGAAAATTTGCAGCAAAAGTTAGATCACCTATCATCCGACCCATTGCACAACCTTCAAGGCCTAGCCAGCAATGGAGGTAACCAAAGCAATCCAACTGTCCCAGCTACTTCAGACGAACCAATTGGTGATCACCCTCCAACTACACTACACTCAGATTCTCTTGTTAATCAGGCCCAACTAATGGCCAGTTCAATCAGAAGGGAAATGGTAGAATTCAAAGAAGCCATTATGTCACGACTACCAGGAGTCAAACTCCCAGTCAGGAAAAGCAGGGCCGGGGCAATTTCAGATACCCCGTTCGAGGAATCAATTGTAGCAGTAGAGCTGCCAAGGAAATTCAACCCACCTGAAATGAAGCAATATGACGGGACCACGGATCCAGACGACCACGTCATACACTACAAATTCAAAATGATATCTACCGGCCTGTCTCCGAACCAGTGGGAAGCTGGAATGTGCAGGTGCTTTGGAGAAACTTTGGCGGGACCGGCCTTGACGCGGTTTATCAATCTTCCATACAGATCAATCAAATCCTACCAAGAATTGGCAGATAAGTTCGTGCAGCACTTTGCGAGTTCGTGCAAGTTGGAAAGAACAACGGACGACCTTAACTCTGTACAACAGATGAGAGGAGAATCATTACGAAGTTACGTGGCCCGGTTCAATCGTGAGAGGATAACCATCTCGGATCTCCATCAGCCCACAGCAATCGAAGCCTTCAGAAATGGACTCCTTTATGACAGCGGGCTCTACAAGAAATTGACGAAATTCAGGTGTTATACAATGGACCAGGTCATGGCGCGAGCCCAAGTAGAAATAAGGTGGGAAGAAGACAAAAGAAACAAGAGACGAGTGGATGAAACAAATGCACGAGTGGACCGAAGGACAGCTGCACCCAGGCGACACGAAATGGATTCCTCCTCTAGAACCGAACGGAGGAACCACGGAAGGGGCGAACGTCGACCGTTCTACAGGGTTGTGGACAAACGACCAAGACCATACAAACAGAGAGGAATTACCGGCTAGCAAGCCTCGGCTTCCAGACTACAATTTCACTATTTCTCCAGGAGAATTGGTTTCGGTGCTAAAGAAATTGGGGAATGAAGTAAAATGGCCTCTACGGACTAAGGACAGTTCCTCCAAGAAGGATACTAGGAAATGGTGTGAGTTCCATAGGGATTATGGTCATACAACGGCGGAATGTGTTGCCTTGAGATTAGAAGTTTTGGAATTACTTAACAAGGGCTTCTTGAAAGATTTGCTTACGGATAAAGGGAAAGCCACATTGACACGAAGAGATGAAAGAGGCAGACAGAGAGAAACTCCAACCCCGCCACCCCCGATTGACAATACTGTCAATGTTATTTCTGGAGGATCGGATGTTAGCGGAGCAACCTATTCAGCAGCTAAAAGGCATTCAAGGGCATTATCCACCAGTGCCTCTCACGCCTTGATGTCCGTAGAGGAAATCACCACAGGTTTGGTAATTGGGTTTCCGGATGACAGGGATTCGCACGACTTGAATCCTCATCATGACGCTCTGGTCATTTCCTTACAAGTGGCGAACTTCATGGTCAAACGTGTGTTGGTCGACACGGGTTCCTCAGCCAATATTATCTTTACAGCGCTCTAACAGACATGGGTACGGAGTTGGAAAACATCAAAAGGCGAACGACAGTCTTAATCGGTTTTAGTGGGGAACAAAAATTCACTTTGGGAGAAATACGACTCCCGGTTTATGTTGCTGGGGTGAACAAAATGACTACTTTCCTGGTATTAGACAGCCCTTCGGCCTACAATTTGATTATGGGCAGACCCTGGATTCATGACTTGAGGGCGGTTTCTTCTACCTATCACCAAGTAATTAAATTCCTACTACAAAGTGGGGGGTTCAGGAGATAAAGGGAGATCGATTGGCGTCTAGGAGTTGCTACCAAACTACATTGAAGGCAAAAGCTGATCCGGCATAGCAATTACCGTCTGGACCTTATGCATCGGAGCCTTCTTTACCAAATATTGAGAAGCTCGACGAGGTCCAGATTCATCCTCAATTCACAGATCACACGGCTTTGGTTGGAGCAGGTTTAGCACCGAAATTGCGAGCCGACCTGGTAGAGTTCCTAAAAAAACGACACGACACATTCGCCTGGTCACATAAGGATATGATTGGAGTTGACCCAGGGCTCATCACTCACGAATTGCATGTGGACCCAGACCACACACCTGTCAGGCAGAGAAAAGAAGGAAGTTCGCTCCAGAGAGAAACCGGATCATCGACGAGGAGGTGCAGAAATTACTACAGAGCGGGGCGGTTAGAGAAGTGCAATTTCCAGAATGGCTTGCCAATGTTGTTGTAGTGAAAAAGAAAAACGGGAAGTGGAGAGTTTGCATCGACTTCACGGATTTGAACAAAGCCTGTCCAAAGGACTCGTTTCCTTTACCACATATTGATTCGATGGTGGATGCGACTGCAGGGCACGAGTTATTAAGCTTCATGGATGCATATTCGGGCTACAATCAGATCCTCATGCATCCGCAAGATCAAGAGAAGACAGCTTTTGTCACTAATCGAGGAGTATTCTGTTACAAAGTCATGCCGTTTGGTTTGAAAAACGCAGGAGCAACATACCAGCGAATGGTCAATAGGATGTTCGAACGACAAATAGGGAAGACAATGGAAGTCTACATTGACGACATGTTGGTGAAATCCGTCAAATCAGAACAACATCTCAGCCATCTGGAAGAAGCCTTCGACATCATGGACAGGTACGGAATGAAATTAAATCCAACTAAGTGTGCGTTTGGTGTCGCTTCAGGAAAATTCTTGGGGTACATAGTCACTCGACGAGGCATTGAGGCAAATCCTGACCAGATCCGATCAATCCTCGACATTCCCTCCCCTTCCAACCCAAAGGATGTCATGCGACTCACTGGGAGGATCGCGGCGTTAAACAGGTTCATCTCTAAATCCACCGATAAGAGCTTTTTATTCTTCTCAGTTTTAAAAAAAGCAAATAAATTCGAGTGGACACCTGCTTGTGAGGAAGCATTGAAGCAGCTCAAACAGTATTTGACCTCACCACCCTTATTATCGAAACCACTCGACTGTGAGAGGCTCTACCTTTATTTGGGAGTCTCCGAACATGCGATCAGTGGAGTCTTGGTAAGAGAAGAATCAGGAAGCCAAAAACCAGTGTACTATGTAAGCAGAGCGTTGTTAGAAGCAGAGACCCGTTACCCGCTGATGAAGAAGTTGGTCTTCGCACTTGTCACGGCCGCAAGGAAACTCAGACCCTATTTCCAAGGGCATGCGATCACAGTATACACGACGTATCCCTTGAGGAGCATTCTTCATAGACCTGAGTTATCTGGGAGACTGATGAAGTGGGCCATTGAATTAGGGGAGCACGACATAGATTACCAACCCAGGACGGCAATTAAATCTCAAGCTTTGGCCGATTTTGTAGCCGACTTTGCTCCAGGAATGATGGCAGCGGACGAAGCAGAAATCAATTCCATTCAGCCGACAAGGACTTGGAAGTTGGCGGTTGACGGATCGAGTAACAGAAAAGGATGTGGACTCGGAATGGTAATCACCACCCCCACGGGTGAGGTTCTTCAGCAGGCAGTCAAATGCGGTTTCAGAGTAACCAACAACGAAGCCGAGTACGAAGCATTGATCGCAGGGTTATTATTAGCCAAGGAAATGGGAGCAAATGAGATCGAGGTGACGTCAGACTCTCAGTTAATCGTCAATCAAATCGGGGAATGTACAATGCTAAGGGACAGGCAATGGCTTCCTACTTACAGAAGGTAACTGACATACGAGCAGCATTCGACAAATTTTCCATAATCCAGGTACCAAGAAGCAGAAATTCCCAAGCAGATGCATTGGCCACCCTCGGATCAACTCTGGAAGGCGACAAACCACGAACAATACCTATAGTATATCTGAGCTGGCCGGCAATCTGGAAGGAAGAGACAGCTGTGGCCGCCATCAGTCCTGTCGACAGTTGGATGACACCGATCATAGAATATTTGCAAAGAGG
Organism: Zanthoxylum bungeanum; assembly: GCA_019454045.1. Classification (NCBI taxonomy): domain Eukaryota; kingdom Viridiplantae; phylum Streptophyta; class Magnoliopsida; order Sapindales; family Rutaceae; genus Zanthoxylum; species Zanthoxylum bungeanum. The sequence goes on along the minus strand of SKCR01016314.1, from coordinate 76,224 downwards.
TTTGCTTCCAGAAGACAAAGTGCAAGCAAGGACAATACAGAGACGATCCGCAAGGTTCGTGATGTACGACGGTCAGCTGTTAAGGAGATCATTCTCGGGACCATACTTGAAATGCTTAACACACGACGAAGCTCAACATGTGTTGTCAGAATTGCATGAGGGAGAGTGTGGGAACCACTCAGGTGGAAGAAGTTTGGCGCTCCGAGTCCATTCGACAGGGTATTACTGGCCAACAATGAGACTGGATGCGGCTGAATTCGCAAAGAAATGCAATAAATGCCAGTGGTTCGCACCATTCTCATCTACCTCCAGAAAAACTGAACCCAATTCTGTCTCCGTGGCCGTTCATGAAGTGGGGAATGGATATTGTTGGGAAACTCCCAGTAGCCTCGGGCCAACGTGTCTACATGCTAGTGATGACAGATTACTATTCGAAGTGGATAGAAGCAGAAGCGTTTGCCAGAATACGCGACAAGGAGGTTCAAACATTCGTATGGAAAAATATCATATGTCGGTTCGGCATTCCAAGTGAAATTGTGACCGACAATGGATCACAGTTCATCAGCCATCACTTTCAAAATTTCTGCAGGAACTGGGGCATCAAACTAAACTTCTCGACGCCACGCTTTCCACAAGCAAACGGACAGGCAGAGTCGTCCAATAAGACGATTTTGAACACTATGAAGAAAAGGTTGGAGAAAGCAAAGGGGGCTTGGGCGGAAGAATTACCTGGAGTCTTATGGTCGTACAGGACAACCGCAAGATCTTCCCAGGCGAAACTCCATTCTCATTGGCATTTGGAACAGAGGCAGTCATTCCATCTGAAGAAGTCATCCCTTCTCCACGATTCCAGTGGCTTGACGAAGAAGCAACCGACAGCTGATAAACTTCTCCCTCGATACGATTGATGAGATTAGGGATACAGCATCCATTCGACTTGCTGCTTATCGACAGAAAATGGCCAGATATTTCGACAAAAACGTCAGGATCCGAGCCTTCCGCACCGGTGATTGGGTCTTACGGAGAGTTTTCCAGAACACGAAGGAAGTTGGGGATGGGAAGTTGGGCCCTAACTGGGAAGGCCCCTATCTTATAGCTGAGGTTGTTGGGAAATGAGCCTACAAGTTAAAGACCATGGAGGAAAATTCTGTTCGCAATAGCTGGAACGCGGTACACCTTAAAAGATTTGTCCGGTAACATTTATATTTAGATAGTTAATTCCTTACCAATTTATTCTTTAGAGTTATCATACTTTTAGTAAGAGAAGACATTTGTAGAAGTTTCAAACGACAAATTGCAATAAAATTGTTCAATGAACTTTCGTTCCATTCTTCATTCATCATTTCAAAATATAGACACAAACATCAATGGTTCAAAATACTTCTCTGTGCCATCCTTACTAAATCTAAATATAAGCTTTACAAAAAGTTCTAGGTAGTTCATATTCAAATCGCCTTCAAAGACTTGCTCCGTCCACGTCGATTGTTGTTGGAAGGCTAGAAGGGACTTCTTTTCATTATCCACATTCACGGGTTCGGGTTGAGCAGCGGTTTCTGATTCTTGTCCGACATTTAAATCTTCCTCTTCTACATCCTTTTCGACCTCCATCCCCTCTACATTGGTTGGATCTAGCTCAGCTTCATCCTTCCTCATTTCTACTTCTGTTCCTTTTTCCGAATCGTCTTCCTCCGTCGACGAAGAGATACCAGCGACACGCCTTTCGTATTCGCCAATCCATTTCTCGGGCTTCCATCCAGCATTTTTTCCAGCAATATATTCTTTCATCAAATCATATCTATTCTTCATCATAGATTCAATGGCGATATCCTCCATTTGTTCTAGTAGTAACTCGTTTTCCTTCTTTAAATTCTCGAAACCCGTTTTGTAACCTTCAATTGACATTTCGGCAGTTTCCTTTTCCAACTTCAAAGTTGCCTTCACTTCCTTCAGCTCCCTTTCAAGAACTTTTTCCTTTCTTTGCGAAGCAAGCAATCCAGATTTCAAATCAGACGACTCCTTCTTTACCAATGATAAAGTCTTCTCCAGCTCCTTCACCCTCCTCTGATTGGACTCAGCATTCTTCCGCAAAAACAAGCTACACTCCAGAGCCTAAAGCACTCAAATCATAACGTCATTCAATATAAAAAAAAAAAAAAAAAAAAAGAATTAATAATGTTAAAGATACTCACTTGGTAGTTTAGTGCGATGGCTTTCTTCATGGCCTCCGCCGGTCCAATTTGTGCCAATCTCACTTCATCTCCTTGGAGTAGAAGTCCCTCAACGAACGAGTCGATGCTTGAAGGATCAGAAATTGCGGTCGACTCTTTTGGAACTTTCAAGATTATGGTGTCAGAATCCTCATCAGTCTCCGCCTCGACGGCAATTTTTTCTTTTCTTCCCCGTTGAAATAATATCTGCCGACTTCATTTTTCCTGAGACACCCCCACTTGAAATAACCTCCCGAGGTTGGACGACAGCTTCTTTTTCAACATCTAGCTCTCTCTTTTTCGATTTCCTTGACTTCTTTCGACTCTTCATTTCGTCGAGCGAAGCCACTGTGAAGGGACCAGACATCATCTCCGCTGCGCATGAAAATTCCTTAATTTTTAAGGGCTCTCGATATTTTTCATTCACGCCATACAAATTTTGAATCGACCACCTACAGTTAATCACGGCCAAAACGTCGTTAGAAAGGGCCAGAACTTTACCTTCACGCTGGTAAATTTCCTTCCACAAAGGAGTCGCCCTTAGTCTCTTCTCCTCTAAGATAGCCTTACAATTTCTTACGTTGTCCGACAGAGATAGAATTGCCTCAACATTTGATGTAGAACGCACGGTTGAGATGAACGATCTATTTTGGAGGGGATCTGCAAACGACAAACCCTCGTTAAATCGAAGAAAACACGATACACAGTCACAACTTACAACTTGTAAAAAAAAAAAAAAAAAAAGCCACTCACTCGACAAACACCAAAACTCTGGGATTCGACCAGCCCCAGTCAAACCAAATATACCCTCACCCTTTGCGAAGAAATAATAGGACTGCCAATTTCCCCTATCATTAGTCGGCAATCCAATTACAAGATGCTTCTTTCTTTGTCGAACAATCATAGTATATCTCCCTTTCTCCTTCAAATGTTCCTTTAAATAATATGTTTCTAGGACATCATTCACCTCGAAGAGCACACCCAACTCGAAGGCTAAACATTCAATCGACAGAAGGATCCTCCACGCGTTAGGCATCAATTGAGACGGAGCAATTTCGAAGTGGTTTAACACTTCCCAGACCAGTCTCGGGATAGGAAACCTCAATCCCACCTGAAATGGACGAATGTAAAAACCCATCCACCCCGGGACCTTGTAGTCGATTCTTTCAGTCGACGAAGGTACCCGTAGTTCTAGAGAATCAGGGAATCTATACATACAGCTCAGTTCCCTCAGCATTGCCCCGGTCATTCGACTAGCAGGATTTCTGGACAATAAGTTGGTCGGCTCACTGGTGCAAGGGATGTCACTCGGCTCCTCTATAGCAGGCAAAGTTCTTAGTGGTATGGCCTCAGTAAGAGTCTCCCGAGGAGACATGGCCAGGGTAACTACTCCACTCTCAATCAATTTCTCGTACGACCAGTTTTTGTACGCTACATCCTCCTCGGTCTCACTCGATGATTCGACATAACTATCTATCTTGGCGCCTAAGCTGCCTAAAGACTCTTCACTCGACATTCTCCAAACAATAAGCATATAAACACTCAAACTCCCAAGAAACCTACCTCTTAAGGATCAAAACCCACAAACACAATTCTTAAATTAATCTCACTAGCCCAAAGATCAAACAGCCAAATTTTCCTAAGAACAGCTTGAATAATTGCTACGAGTGCTTAAAGAAATTGAAGAACAAGAGGAAGTTAACGAAGAATACCTTGAGGAACAATTGAGAGCTCTCCTTACTCGACTTCCAAATGAGGAGAAATGAATCACCCACAGCCTTTTTATACACGTCCATTTGATTTGGCGCCAAAATTCCCGCCAAAAACCCCTCGTTACCCGCGCTAGGGTTTCAGTTAGGGACAGAAACAAACTAGATCAAAAAATTAAGGCATTAAAAACGTCGACCGGGGACATCCCCCAGATGACTCTTATCGAGTCAAATCAGAGTTGTGATGTTCACTCACCCCATACGATAATGTCGAGTGAAATCATTCCTGAACCACTTTCTGGTTCAGTCGACAGGGGACATCCCCCAGATGACTCTTGTCGAGTCAAATCAGAGTTGTGATGTTCACTCGCCCATACGACAATGTCGAGTGAAATCATTCCTGAACCACTTTCCGGTTCAGTCGACAGGGGACATCCCCCAGATGACTCTTGTCGAGTCAAATCAGAGTTGTGATGTTCACTCGCCCCATACGACAATGTCGAGTGAAATCATTCCTGAACCACCTTCCGGTTCAGTCGACAGGGGACATCCCCCAGATGACTCTTGTCGAGTCAAATCAGAGTTGTGATGTTCACTCGCCCCATACGACAATGTCGAGTGAAATCATTCCTGAACCACCTTCCGGTTCAGTCGACAGGGGACATCCCCCAGATGACTCTTGTCGAGTCAAATCAGAGTTGTGATGTTCACTCGCCCCATACGACAATGTCGAGTGAAATCATTCCTGAACCACTTTCCGGTTCAGTCGACAGGGGACATCCCCCAGATGACTCTTGTCGAGTCAAATCAGAGTTGTGATGTTCACTCGCCCCATACGACAATGTCGAGTGAAATCATTCCTGAACCACTTTCCGGTTCAGTCGACAGGGGACATCCCCCAGATGACTCTTGTCGAGTCAAATCAGAGTTGTGATGTTCACTCACCCCATACGACAATGTCGAGTGAAATCATTCCTGAACCACTTTCCGGTTCAGTCGACAGGGGACATCCCCCAGATGACTCTTGTCGAGTCAAATCAGAGTTGTGATGTTCACTCGCCCCATACGACAATGTCGAGTGAAATCATTCCTGAACCTCTTCCGGTTCAGTCGACAGGGGACATCCCCCAGATGACTCTTGTCGAGTCAAATCAGAGTTGTGATGTTCACTCGCCCCATACGACAATGTCGAGTGAAATCATTCCTGAACCACTTCCGGTTCAGTCGACAGGGGACATCCCCCAGATGACTCTTGTCTGTCGAGTCAAATCAGAGTTGTGATGTTCACTCGCCCCATACGACAATGTCGAGTGAAATCATTCCTGAACCACTTTCCGGTTCAGTCGACAGGGGACATCCCCCAGATGACTCTTGTCGAGTCAAATCAGAGTTGTGATGTTCACTCGCCCCATACGACAATGTCGAGTGAAATCATTCCTGAACCACTTTCCGGTTCAGTCGACAGCGGACATCCCCCAGATGACTTTTGTCGAGTCAATCGGAGTTATGATGTTCACTCGCCCCATACGACAATGTCGAGTGAAATCATTCCTGAACCACTTTCCGGTTCAGTCGACAGGGGACATCCCCCAGATGACTCTTGTCGAGTCAAATCAGAGTTGTGATGTTCACTCGCCCCATACGACAATGTCGAGTGAAATCATTCCTGAACCTCTTTCCGGTTCAGTCGACAGGGGACATCCCCAGATGACTCTTGTCGAGTCAAATCACAGTTGTGATGTTCACTCGCCCCATACGACAATGTCGAGTGAAATCATTCCTGAACCACTTTCCGGTTCAGTCGATAGGGGACATCCCCCAGATGACTCTTGTCGAGTCAATCGGAGTTATGATGTTCACTCGCCCCATACGACAATCTCGAGTGAAATCATTCCTGAACCACTTTCCGGTTCAGTCGACAGGGGACATCCCCCAGATGACTCTTGTCGAGTCAATCGGAGTTATGATGTTCACTCGCCCCATACGACAATGTCGAGTGAAATCATTTCTGAACCACTTTCCGGTTCAGTCGACAGGGGACATCCCACAGATGACTCTTGGCGAGTCAAATCGGAGTTATGATGTTCACTCGCTCCATACGACAATGTCGAGTGAAATCATTCCTGAACCACTTTCCGGTTCAGTCGACAGGGGACATCCCACAGATGACTCTTGTCGAGTCAAAACGGAGTTATGATGTTCACTCGCCCCATACGACAATGTCGAGTGAAATCATTCCTGAGCCACCTCCCGGTTCAGTCGACAGACGACATCCACAGGTGACTCATGTCGAGTCAAATCAATGTTTGGTATTCACTCGTCCCTTTCGACAATGACGAGTGAAATTACACCTTAAAAACTTCATAGTTCAATCAACTGAGGATTATCTCCTGACTATTTACATCGAATCAAATAAACGCCACGACGCATATCAGCACTACACGACATTTAAATAAGTCTATTCTCAACCACAATCCGATTCGATCGTCCAAAACCATCCACTGGATCCGTACAACATGCCAAGTACTCTCCAAGCCTAGAATTTCCAGGCTTAGAGAGTAGGGGACAAACTGTTTGGGCCAAAATTGACCCCAGGGGCAAAAACGACATTACAAAGACCAGAAGCCCATTAGCAAACTGGGTTCACATGAGGATCCGAGCCCGTTTAACAGACACCCGTTACAGAAATCAAGAGAAGATCTAAATTCGTAAATACCGCCATGAAGTCGACAGTTTCGGGAAGAGGAGAAGATTGTCAGTTTTCGAACATAAAACACCTGAATTAAATTCTCATTAATAACGACTCCAACGGTAAGATTTGGGAGACCATACCAAGGAGACCTATAAAAGAAGAAAGGATAAAACGACCAGATGGGAGGAAAAGTAAAAGGACCCCTAATACAAAGGCAAAACACATACACACCGCCCTCACGGCTCAAAATCAAAGGTTGAGGTATCGGACAAACCTTGATCTATATACTTTTCATTGATTATTACTTAAGCTAACTTGAGCGTCGGAGAGCATACGGCCTCCACCACACCGGTGGGCAGTAAGCACCTTTTTTGCTCTACTTATTTTGCAGGATTCGCTCAGGCCCTACAATTTGACAAATCTCGATTGTGGACCTCGACCAAAATCAGGCCCCCACAGATAATATACATTTAGCAGTGACACTTCCCAATGTCAATTACAAACTAACTTTGTAATTGTGTACTGCAATATATATTATCGGGTCCTTGTCTAATATATACATATCACTAAACTACATTTAGTTTCAATCTAATCGTAATCAGATCAAATACGTATATAAAAACAAGAGATGCAACCATAAATAAGTAATACTATGGAAAAATGGGATGCTCGTATTCATGAATCATACATAAATACGGTCCGGATTGGCGCTCTGAGCACCAACCCTAACAATTTCTCCCACTTGCTCTTGTGTCAATCAATGGTATCATATACACATCTAAATATGTATCGTATACACATGGCCCTCAAAAGCTCACCCAACACTTAACAGGTAGGCAACAAGAAGTAGGTCCGCTATAATATAATAAGTTTGTCAAAACAGACTCAATCGTTTCCCATAGTCACCATCTTTCATATTTTGTAAAATCTAAATTTTACATTGATATGACGCTGATGCAACATCAGTACTGTGCTACAGCTACTGAGTTGTCCAAGTATTTAGGGATCAAATCCAAAATATCATGTAGACAACCGCAAGCACAACACCAATCCAAAACTTCTAATTTACCAGGTCACTATGCAACTTCATAAGTCAATACTTCATAAGTTGCATCTAATTCCACTCATATAGTAGAATCATGCATGACACTCCCACTGCATCTTTAGTGACTCTTTATGACGTAGATTGTCTAACGTAATAATTAGTCTCAAAACTAATATGACCCAAACGGTTGCAGACTAAATGCTCCATGAATTAAGAAACCCGTTCTTAATATCTCAACGATCATAAAGAATATGTTTCAAGATCCATCATATGGTCTATAGGGTATCAAAATAACTCGTAACAATTACGATTAAATTGATATCTTTAATCGCACATAATAAAGTATTCATTATGTCATCATCAAATGATACAAAAAATTGATTAGACATTCTAATCAATATTACTTTCGAAAAAGGAATCATCATTTACGAAAGATGAATACTATATACAAGAAACACATTAACTGTCAAACAGTTATACTAACTGTCAAACAGTTATACTAACTGTTATACATATAGCCTTGTTGTGTCTTTTATTAGATCAAATCTAACGCACGACTAATAGGAATATCTCACAAGTCTCTTAGTTTTATATCTTATATAAAACTTTATATCAAATATAACAGATACTACTCTCACTACTTTCATGGAGTAAAGAAGACTTAGGTAAACCTGTTACCTTACAAACATCTCATTATTACTATAATAATGATAATGTTGCTAGGATATATAACACCAGAAAGTAATTTGTACGCTCCCACTAACACTTTTATCACATATGTATTCTCTATACTTTGACAAGATCAGACAATCTGACTGATATCAAAAATAGAGATCACGAATTTCTGGAAGACTTATCCGAGTCTACAATAGGCTCTATAAGCTAACACACTAAACTGCGATCTCAGCAGAACACAAACTCTAGGGCCATTCTAGAATGCACTTTTCAAACAAAGAAATCAAAACTGATCTCTTATTTGAATAAGTCATTCAAAAACGCCATTTTGCATTCTTTAGCTAAAATGTACAGTTTAATATCAACATTAACCAATATATCTTTAATTGTTCAATTTAGTGTGAATAGAGACAAGTTTCCTCAGAATCTATAATTGATTGCTGAGTATAACTTTTCTCACTGTCATACTATAAAGGTCAAACCTTTAATAAACTCACATTGTTTTCGCTGCGCAAACAATTAGCACTTATCATGAACTAATTCATAATGAAAGCTTAATCAAGTTCAAAACTTGATCATAGTAAGCTATGAATAATTTTGGATTTATGGTTCAATGGTGAACTTCCAGAATCGATATCAAATATCGCTTTCATTATAAGTTATAGGATAATTTTCTTCGGTAAGAAAACAATAGAATCATTAAGTATCAAATAATCGTAAATGATCTTGATATCCTGTTAGACTTATAAAGAAGATATATAAAGGTTGTTTCATCTTATTAATTACGTAGTTCCATTTATAATTTATCATTCTCACATTTGCCTTCAATAAATCAAGTCTTTTCTACAATAGTTAACATCCGATGTTACACACCAAGTAATAAAACGATTTTATTACTTAGTATTGTAGGAAAGATATTTTATTAAATAGAATACAATATTCTATTAAACAGACTAAACAGTAAACTTTTACTTATACCTCCGAGGTGTAAGTAATTTCCATTATATAACTATCATATAAAAGAAAGATTCAAATCTCAAACTTTTCAAGATTCAGATTTTCTACCTATACATATCATATATGTAACTATAGAAATTAATGGAACCTAAATTAAAAGGATGAACTAGTGTTACTGGAGCATATTCCTAAGAGTATTGAAACTAATTCGGTAACAATCAATATCAAACGAATCAAATCATATAAGATTCGACTACTCCCACTACTCAATTCCATCAAGATGGAATCGTGGAAGAATAATATTGAATATGAATCATATTCACTGAATAACTTTAGATTTAATTGCTTTAAATTCATGTTTGATCGTATCAAAGATCTTTGAACAATTCAATGACATGTAATGAATTTTAAGGATCACGTTTTCAAAATTTCAGATTGAATATATTTGAACTAGTCAAATATGTTCGATCTTAGTTTCATTAGAACAGATTGAAAGTTCTTGATCATTTCAAGAAGTTCAATATGTGTTCCTTCAGAAACACGTAACTAAATTATGACAATTCATCAACTAAGTTACGAAATAAAGAAAACTATCTTAAGCAATTATTATTTATTAAACTACATACATCTAATGTATCATTTTAATAAATCTGGTGGTCGTATGACAAATCATTGGTTAAACGAGATTTAATCACTTTCCCGAATACAATATTCATTAAATGGATAAGGATATGTGGTGTGGTCTCGTATCAAACCATCTTTTACCATACGGAATAAGCATCCAATGCTTAAGTGATAAAATCTCTTAAAGCACCGTTCTAAATTATTTACTTTACCGAATAATTTTTCTTAATGTTTATCTCTACGTCAATGACACTACTAGTTATATTTAAAATATATAACAATTGATTATAAAGAACAAGTAACTATCCAATAGTCACAAGTTCCGATATCAAATATCAAAACAATCATTAACTAATATTTTAAATAACTAGACGGGAGATCTGGTATCCAATACCTATAGTTGTAGTATTGTGAAAATCGATAATTTTTATACACAACTATACGCATCTCCTTTCTTTAGCTTTACTATTTGCATTCAACTGTTCACAATAATTGCAAATAACTGATTAGCAAATTGTGTCAGACACATTGCCTCTAAAGGTAATTAAAGCTAAGAAACGTCATTACTAGAAAAACAAATACCTAATGGAGCTTTCTTAATGCCAGTCAAGAATCTCGAGACATGAACTAATTCAAGTCAATTCTTACTGCATAAGAAACTATTCTCTCTAAATTATTATATCCTAAAGGGGATATCTATCTAGATTATCTATCATGACTTAGAAACCAAGTCATTAAACATCTTGATTTTTCAAGAAAATTGGAACAACAGTTCCCGATGGTTTAGACCAATCTAATAATATCCTAGTATAATAGTATCTAGAACCTATTCTAGAATAACTGCAACCAAGAGTCAAGTCAGATAACATATCAAAATATGTGTGCAGTAAATAAAAGTTCAATTCTATATAAACAATAAAATAAGGAAACGAATAAGCGGCAATTTCCATAACTATACTCACTGCCTAAGTTATGGAATATTTTAAACTTAGCAGTGCCTCCCACTATTTTACGTAATACAGTAATCCCTAACAGAAAAATGAGAATATATTTTGACTCACAGCAGAGGCACGGTCTCGTCTACGTATATTCACAAGTAGACAACTCATTGTCAATCACTCACTAGTGACTCTTGGGTTTTCGGTCCTGGTCGTTTCTCATTGTCGCTGCTAAAGCAGGCCCACAAGGAGACGTACCAAGGTTAAACTCGTCAATGATAAACTCAAGTTACTTGCGTAACCCTGACAGCTAGGGCACGTTCATGATTCCGCTTTCGTTTGAATTTATCTAGTATCTTATATACATCTGGCATAAATAAATCTCTATCGGCTACACCCTCACAGCAGAGGCACGGTCTCGGATGTAGTCACGAAAAAATATTTATAAACCGTATTGACAAGACGGACCAAAAAACAAGTATTCTAAATACTAGTTACTTTAAAACCTTATTAAGCGGAGATATTGCATAAAGTGTCATACACTTTAAATTTAATCAAATTAAATGAAAGCATGCATGTATCAAGTAAAGATAAGAACAAACATTAGATTTTAAAGCGCTAATCATATTAGGGTGTCCAGAATCAGACTCGCTCTGATACCATTTTGTTGGGGTTTTAAAGGGGAATATCGGTAACGCAGCGGAATCGCGGAAAATCAAAATTTTTCGATTTCAAAATTTTTCTTGGATCAATCAAATAAACTTATTTATTATCCAATTATCAAATTCTGAAAAAATTACACAAGAGATCAAATTTATTGGTAATTACCGAATTGCCCCAAAACTTTGTAAATTGATCATTTTAGTCCAAAAGTTGTCAAATATAATTTTGGATGATTCTAAATCATTTCTAAATTTTTTTTCAACACATCTAATGCATCAAAATCATATTTCATACAAATCCCTAATTTTTGAGCAATTACCGTGAGCACCCCAAAATTTCCAATTAATTACAATTTGGTCCCTTTTGTTCAAAACATACCAAGATCAAATCCAATTAACCTAAAACTTTACATGCATCATATTCATGCCATAATACATCACATATATGAAAATCCCCAAATTTGAAGAGGGTTATGAACCCTAATTTTTCAATTTCATCAAATTGAACAATTTTACCAAATCTTTAAAATCCAACACTTTAATCCATTCAGTACTTCACCAATCTAGCCTCACCACTTTGAAACAACTCTAGAACAATTCTAGGTCACCAATGAGAGGCTTACCAACTCTAGAATGGCAACTTGATTTTCTAAAAATCAAAAGTGAAGCTTTGAAACCATTTCAAGCTTACTTACATGCATCAATCTTTCATTCAAGATCACAACCATAAAAACACAAACTATAAGAGTATAGATAACATCAAAGCATCACAAAATGAAGCTAAGCATGTTAGAAACACATTTCATGTTGAAGACTTTGAAGAAAAACTTACAAAAATATGATTTTTCCAAGCTTTCTTCTTTAGGCCTTCAAGCTTTTCTCTCATCTTCTTTTATGTTTTATTTGGTATCTAATGAACTTGTTAACCCTAAAATTGAAACAAAACAATTTATATCTCCTCCAAATAAGCCTTGGCCGAATATTGTGAGAAGAAATAAATAAATATCTAGATATTTTGCTTTTGTTTCAATTAAAGCTTTAACAACTTGTATAACTTTATCAATAAACCATTTAATGAATTTCTTAAAGTCAAAAAAGGCAACCAAAAACATTTCCATAATTATCACAACTTTAACATATTTATATTTCAATTAATTTAATCATTTAACAATTAAATAATTATTTAAATACAAATATATTAAATATATGTATTATATTTACATTAAATATCAAATACATATATATTTATGATATTAGTCAAATATCTCAATTTGACAATTAATTAATATGTATTTTATAAAATTTAACATTAAATGTAAATACACAAAAATTAGGAAATGACTATTAGGTCCATACACATGTATTTTCCGTTTAACCTTTAAACGACTTATAAATAATCAGTATTATTTATAAATGTTGCCATAGTGCTCTACGAGTATATTTCATTAGTGAGACTCTCTAGATTCAGGTATATCCGTCACAAAATCCAATTTCGTGTCCATAATCTACCCACCCGTAAATTATGACGACCACAGATAAACTAGTTGAATCATACAGGTCGAGGTCATTGCATACGTATAATCCCCCCGTCATAAGTATCCGGATAATCCCATAGATATAGATGTAAACGTCAAATCTCTATAGGTATTATCTCGTCGACGTATTTACTAGCAATCTATAAATAACATTCGGAACTGATATCTGAAGTATATTATGGTCATAGATTTAACTGATTGCTAATCACATATGGACTACCTATGCTCTTTACACAGAACTGACGGATCCTATCTTCACACACACAGGATATCCTGAGGATTGATCCACACCCAACGAACAGGCGGAGGTCTGATCTAAATAGATCGGTGATGTGACTGCCATCTAAGTGTGGAAGATGTCTCATACATCCACAGTGGTATCTCAAGTCGAAGGACCACTATGCTACTCAACCCGAGAAGATTCTTATTGACCTTGGTGTACCATCCATTAAGAATCTTCGGTGAGTCGTTCAGTGTTTATCCAATATAAACACCTACACGTCTATACGAGTCTCTCCAGACTCATGGTTCTTTGGGATAAATCATCGGACCAAGTCTCGATATACGACATGTACTAGTCTCAACAGATTTGACTAACCGACCCGTGTTAGTGAATCTTGACCAGGAACTATATTTGATAATATACATTTAGCAGTGACACTTCCCATGAAATTTGTGATTGTATGTATCTTGCAAATTTTGTACTTTTTCAGATCTCAGGACCACTTCTGGATGAAGGCCAGGTCAGATCCACAGTAGATGATATAAAACAGGTGATCACCGCCAGCTCTAGTGGGAAAAGAAAGCGAGCAGAGAGGGTCAAAGCTGAAGACTTTGATGCCGAGGAGTCAGAATTGATTAAAGAGGAGAATGAACAAGAGGAAGAAGTTTTTGACCAAGTTAGTATTGTCTAGTACTCGTATATTATCTATAAGCATATAGTACATTGGCCTTATCGGGAAAAATTGATAAGGGGAGAAAAAAGAAAAATGTATAAATCACATGGGCAATAAAGTTAATATTTGGTTATCTGGCTTTGATTTTTCCTTTTGACAATCCACAAATTTCTCTGTCATCTGCCTAAAAAATTATTTATTTCAACAGGTGGGTGAAATCTTGGGAACTTTGATCAAAACATTTAAAGCCTCTTTCTTGGGAACTAGTTGGTATCATTTTATTTGCATTTTAGTTTTTCATCTTTTGAGTGCCTTGGTACAAAGACGCATGAATGTATGCCACTCTGAAAAGCATATTTTTTTGACTAAGGATTGTTTATGTAGATTCTCTGCGGTAAAGATCTAGCAACAGAACAAACTTGAAGCCGAATAGTCAATCTTCTGAGGCAACTTCAGCAGACTTTGCCATCAGCTACACTGGCCTCAACTTGGTCATCCTTGCTACCCCAACAACAGCTTGCGCTGCAATCAATCCTGTCGTGATAAGTATTTTTTGATTCTTCCCTTAATAATTTCCATTAAGGGCAATTGGATTTTACAGCATCCCAGCATCGGTTGGTTTGAGCATGAAAGTCATATTTGCCTTTGAAATGAATACTGCTTGTAGAATGTGTATATTACAATTCAGTCGATATCGAGTCTGGAAGAAGAAAAGAAAAAGTTGTTTTTTGTTCTGTATGAGGGTTGCGTGCAAGGCAATTCCAATAGCAGTTTTGATCCAATTGCGGTTCTCGTGTCAATTTGTTACGAACTCTAGTGATTGTGATCTATATTTGAACTGAAATTTTGGATGATCTATTTTATTTTACTTTTACGTAATTTCATTTGATATGAGTTAAGTTTTAAGTCTGGATCTCGGTATTCTCTGATTTATATCCACGCGTCCTTGAAACCCCGACACCAAGTCTAAATTTTTTTTTTTATATAAATATAATTGAGAAAAAAAGATTAAAAAATCTGAATTTCTGAATTCGGGTATACTCAGTCCAGATCTGGATATACTCAGATTAAATCAATCTTTTTCACATCAAATTATAATTTTGTCACCATGGATACTTGGCCGTCAACTCTCGGAGCTCCTTCAAGCATGGATGCTCTCTCGGATACACACTGGTTTCAAGTATATACTGCCATATGTACATAAAACAAATTAAGATATTATTAATTCAATTTATATATATATATACACACAGAGAGAGAGAGACCTTGTAAAGTTCACCACTCTGTAAAAGACTCTTGTTCTCAAATGATCATCACCAGCCTCGTTTCCCTGTCCTTCCTGATTTGGATCCATTCACTCTAAATTCTATTATTAATTTGCTTTTGTCAGTACACTCATCTATTTATTCTTTCTAATAATGTTTCTTAGATTGAGATCCCTGAACAGTGCTTTCTATACTACTTTTGTCTTTATTCTTACTTTCCTACCAACTCTTTTACTTTATTATTATATTATTTTAATTTTAATTTTATATTAGGTAATTTAGTTTATTATATGAGATGAGTACTTTTCTTACCCATTAATTCTGAATTCTGAATTTTATCACTCTCCCTTAAAATGAATTTGAATCCAGTGCTCACTTGAGTTATCTATTAAACTTTTCCATAATCTTATATCATATATCTTTCAATAATAAAATTCAATTCATTATTGAAATTCCAGGACTCAGAAAATCTTAAAAGAGTTTGACAGCTAGATTCAAATCGAACTTGGAAAATATTCACCGTGTTTAGATTGACGACAAAATGAGTTTATGATGTATTTACCCATATATATATATATATATATATATATATATATATATATATTAATAGAATAATAATATATAATAAATAAAAGTTTGCCAATCAATGACAACCGAGGTGGGTTGTCACCTCGGTTGTCATTGACAAAATTGCAAGCACAGCTTCCTTATGGTGCGTTTACGTACTCATAATCGGAATGAAATGAAATCAGAATGAAATGGAATCGGAATGGTAAATTGGAATCAGAATAAATTGTTTACTTAACTGTACGAATATGAATCGAAATGAAGCAGTATTACCATTGATATATTTACCTTATCCAGTAATCGGAATGAATTGTTAAAAAGTTACAAAAATACCTTTAGTTGTAATTATATATTAATTTATAATTTATATATTACTTATTACTTATTAATTAATTATTAATATATTAAATTACTAAATATTAAATTATTTTTTAATTAAAAAGTTAAATATTATTTTATTATTATTTTATTATTTGTTATTATAAATTAAGTATTAATTAAGTATTACTTATTAATTAATTATTAATGTATTAAATTAAGTAAATATTAATATATTATTTATTTAAATTATTATTTTATTAAAATAGTAAATATTAATTTTTATTAATTATTGATTAATTATTAATTGTTATTACTTTTTATTTATTATATATAAATTAATATTAATTAATTATCTTAGGAATGATATTGTAATTTCATATCAACAATGGGAATGAGAATCTCATTCCTATGGGGGGTGGTGGGAATGAGATTCTTATTCGTCATTTTCAAATTTGTGGACCATACTCCCATTCTCATTCTCATTCCCATTTTTATTCAATTTTTGAAAGTAAACAACCTTAATGAAAATGATTCTTATTCCTCCATTTCCATTACCCTTAAGTAAACACAACATTAATGTTTTCTCTTAGAAAATTTGTGAATGGATATATATAACCCCGGTGTGTTTTATTTTCTATGCTTTCTTTTTCCACTAATAAAATTATGAGTGCTTTATTTGAATCATGAGTAGTTGATTTCATTTTGTTGGGATAAAAGGTGAAGCTTTTAATATGAGAATATAGATTAATCTCATTTATATTATAATATATAAATTTTAATCTAAAGAATAATATTTAATTTAAATCTATATTAATTATTGACAAGCTTTATTACTGCTTATATTACTGATTTATTTATTATTTGGCATAATTGAGTACTTAACTAGACTTGTATAGACATGTTATCACCACCTTTATGACTAATTTTTATATATTTTGACATAATTAATTCCCGAAATAAATTAACTGGATAATAATGATAATTTATATATTATGAAAAAAATGAAATTTCTAAATTTGAAATATTAAATGTGAATCCCCTAGTGCTATCATTTTATTTTATTGTTGCAGTTTAATTTTAAATTTTAAATATTTTCAATCAAATCACTCTTTTTATTTTTACTCGAATTATTATATTATTTTACTAAATCTATTATATGTGGATCGACTCCAGACTTAGTTATTTTATAATTTTTATTACTTCTACACCCTTATACTTTGAAGTAAATGACCACTTTGTAAGTGTGTCGGTGCTCGTATTGTGTAGCAATTTTATCATGTTAGATTTAAACAAACACATATATAGTTTGTTTGATAATCATATCAAAATTATCAAATGTGAATACAACAAGATTAATAATGTCTCCCAATACGGTATCACACGATTAATAAACATGTTGATTTCGTATTTTACAAGGTAAATAAAATCAATAAATAAGTCATAAACGAATAATCATTTAGTAAACGGATAATTGTGTCATGTTGATAAGATTACACGTATAATTTTTGTGCCACAAACAAATAAATGAATAATCGTGTCGTAAACGAATAATCATGTTGTGTTGATACAATTACATATATATTATTCGCTTTTATTTTTACCACAAGAGTTAAACCATAATTCGGAGACAAATCTTTTTATGCATTTGCGTCCTCAATTCCTCGCCCTTTTTATATATCCTAAGACTTGAATCATGACCTTTTGTTTTTACCACAAGAGTTAAACCATAATTCGGAGACAAATCTCACATATTCTTATTAAGCCTAGTGAAAATTCAAGAATAGCCTCAGGTTCTGATCCTATACGGAATTACAAATAATAAACATGACAAGTCCTGTTATTACTAGTATGGAATATAAACAAGCAATTACCAAATCAACCAACAATAATAAAATCCACAATATTAATTTAATGCGAAATATAAATTGCAGAAAATAAACCAATCACACAAAATTCAACAAAATAATTTTGGTGACGAAGTGGAAAACTCTTTCGAGAAAAAACCACTCCGGGTATCGTTTACCACTCGAATCCACTATATAGAGAAAATCTTACAGTGATGGTTAAGACCTATGGTGGCAACTCCACCGACTCATGTACCTCAATACTGCAAGAACTCAAGGCAACTCGTCAAGCCCGTGATATCGTACTCGCAATGACTTAATATTTATCTTATCAATATCAAGATTAATCTACTTAATTCAAACTAAACTATTGGGGAGAGGATTTGGTTAATTAATCTAAAAATACAATTTAAAGAATAAATAAAACATACACAATAATTTGGTGTTAAATTTTATACGCGAGAAGAACCCATAATCATAACTTCACTGAAACATGCAAGCAATGTGTTCACACACTTTCCATTCAAATGAGTTGTTGTTATTAATTATTAACCTAGAACGCTAAGGAGAATATGTCACCATGGAGAATATGATATCTGAAGTATATTATGGTCATAGATTTAACTGATTGCTAATCACATATGGACTACCTATGCTCTTTACACAGAACTGACGGATCCTATCTTCACACACACAGGATATCCTGAGGATTGATCCACACCCAACGAACAGGCGGAGGTCTGATCTAAATAGATCGGTGATGTGACTGCCATCTAAGTGTGGAAGATGTCTCATACATCCACAGTGGTATCTCAAGTCGAAGGACCACTATGCTACTCAACCCGAGAAGATTCTTATTGACCTTGGTGTACCATCCATTAAGAATCTTCGGTGAGTCGTTCAGTGTTTATCCAATATAAACACCTACACGTCTATACGAGTCTCTCCAGACTCATGGTTCTTTGGGATAAATCATCGGACCAAGTCTCGATATACGACATGTACTAGTCTCAACAGATTTGACTAACCGACCCGTGTTAGTGAATCTTGACCAGGAACTATATTTGATAATATACATTTAGCAGTGACACTTCCCATGAAATTTGTGATTGTATGTATCTTGCAAAATAATTCAATTAAAAAACAACATTAACTAACACAATTCAATTAAACAACACTACTACAACACTCAATACTCATCAGCATTCACCAACATAAGAATAAGCAAAGCACTCTGCACTCACCAACACAAGAAAACAAAAACACAACACAGTCAGCACTCAAACAACAAAGAAGAATAGAAGACAGAGAGAAGATGAAAGATGATACTAGGGGTAGATTGAAAACGCGAAATTGGTTCGTGCATCAGACGAGTGAGCAATTTGATTTCACAATTTCAGTAATAGACTACTACCTTTAAATAATTTACTAAAAAAGCTGTCAAATGCTACTGCTAAAATTATGGTGCTTAAAATAAAAAACTCTACCTTACGCTGCTCTGTCAACACAAATGCCTATAAAAGCAAAAACCAACAGCAGGTAAAAAACAAATTAGATTTTTCTAACAAAAAGAAAACCACAAAGCTTCTTGCATAAGGTACCAACTCAGTAGGTGAGATTTAGCCTCTTTCTCAGGAGTCCTCCTTTGACATTTACAAAATAAGAAGAGGATCTAAAGTTGACAAGTGACGCTGCTGTGTCAACACAAATGCCTATAAAACCAAAAACCAACAACAGGTAAAAAGCAAATTAGATTTTTCTAACAAAAAGAATATTGATAACACCACAAAGCCTCTTGCATAAGGTACCAACACTAAATTTAACATCAACATATGTATTTTTCGTAAACAAAATGCTCAAAGAATTAAATTGAAATAATCTGCCAATCACAAATAAATTTTGAGGTTGTTTGCCTTATAATCCAAATCAAAAACGAAAGGGAAAAGAAATAAAAGGAAATAAAAGGAATAAGAAAGTGGAACGCAGTAAACATAATGAAAATGTGGAAAACAAACATGGCAAAACTGTCTTTTTCCAAAATTATTTAAAGATCACAAAAGCTAGTTCCAAATAATTTATCTACTGTTAATGAAATTATGAAAAGACTAGAAACCCGGTAATATCACTCAATATAATAACAGAGAAGGGGCCCAATGCTTAGTAAATAAAAGGAAAAGAAAGAGATTAGAGAATGCAAATTTACCATCAAGCTGCATGGCTAAACTCTTGTAGCAAACAACTAGAAAAAAAAAAAAAAAAAACTCACTTCAATCACAATGGACAAATCATTTCTTCAGGGGTCAATTTCTGAGTCATTGAACTTAGAGCTTTATTATGCCTCTCATAAATGTTCCGTAGCTGTGGCCCTCACCTTTCCATTTTTTATTAAACTAAACTGGGCATGAATTCATAAAAAAAGGCATTGTAATATTAGTCTTTGTCCGAAACCAGTCAACTAAACAAACATTCTTAGCATACTTCACCTGGATTTCTATACGAAGGGATGCAACCTGTTCATCAGTCCTTTGATTTGCTGCTTTAAGAACGGCCTGTAGTAAACATTTTGTTAGAAAATAGATATTTGAAAAAAAAATTTAATTATTAAACCATTTTTTTAATTCCTAAAGGAAAAGGGAAAAAAGATCACATCTTTAATTTTTGCCATGCTAAACTATGCGTCTAAACTAATTGAAATGTCCGGGTAGACGAATACCCGAAGATGGGCTGGTACGTAGAATATTTGTTATACCCCAAAGAATTTGATGATAGAGAACAATATTGACAATCATCAGAAGAAGATTTTCCAATAGATGGATAATTAATTAAATATCAGAGTTAAAATGTCTCCCCTCACATGCCAATTTTTGATTGTCCAACAGTTCGATTCCAGTAGCCTCTTCATAAATATTCAATAACAGATAACAAGAAATTCTGATAAATAATCAAGGCATGTATTTCACCCCAAAAAAGGCATGGTAATGTCGGTCTTTGTTCGAAACAATTCAACTACACCAGTATTCACTAAAACAGGCAAAGGAAGTTTGTAGCAATGTCCAAATGTTCCACTACTACTCAAATCAATTTCTCATGCATTGTAACATTAATGTTAAAAATAAGAAAATATCTTTAAGATTGCTAGAAATACGGTAATTGATTGTAATTGATTGTATATAATTATGGGTAGATTTATCTTCCTTTTATAGAGAAGACTGAAGGCTATATATGACCAATTATTGTATAGTTTAAAATAAGAAAATAAGAAGTGGGTTTCCTCAATTTCTTCATGGTATCAGTAGGTTGATCCTAGAGTTTCCTTTTACTTTTTCCGGCATCACTGTTCTCGTCACTGTTCACGGTATTGTTCACGCGCACTGTTCACCGTCACTGTTCACGCGCACGGTTCATCGTCACTATTCACGGGTACTGTTCATCGCCATTGTTCACTGTCCGACGCCACTGCTCCCTACCATGGCCGACCCGAGCAGTAATCATCCTCCCCGCCCATCCGCTTTGGATAAGCTGGTGCTCCCATTCCTGTAATCTCTAGTAACTGTGTTCTTACATCTGAAAAATTATTCCCTACCATGGCCGACCCGAGCAGTAATCATCCTCCCCGCCCATCCGCTTTGGATAAGCTGGTGCTCCCATTCCTGTAATCTCTAGTAACTGTGTTCTTACATCTGAAAAATTATTTGGCCCTCTAAATTATGTGTGTTGGGATGCCTCTGTTGAACTCTGGTTTATGGGACAAGGATGTAAAGACCATTTGACTTCCAATGCTGAAGATATTCTTCCTGAAGAACGACCACTTTGGAAGAAAATAGATGCCCAGTTATGTAATTTACTTTGGCAGGCTATTGATCCAAAACTTATGGTTATTTTTAAACCTTATAAGACCTGCTCCAAATTATGGGGCAAAGCTCGCTCTTTATACACTAATGATATTCAACGTTTCTATTCTGTGGTATCTAACATGTTCAGTTTGCATCAGCGGGATATGGATATTTCTGAATACATTGGCAGAGTAGAATCCCTTAGAGAGGAGTTCAATTCTCTCCTCCCAATTACTTCGAATTTATCTGATCAGGAGTGCCAACGGGAACACTTCTTTATGGTCTTAACTCTTCTTGGGATACGGTCCGAACTTCAACCAGTCCGCGACCAAATATTAGCTAGTGCTACAATTCCCTCTCTGGAGAATGTCTTCTCTCGCCTTCTCCGTGTCTCTTCTTCAGCTATTGTTGACTCTCATCCAACCAAGTCTTCCATTTTGGCCGCTCACGGCCATTCCAGCGGCGGTCAAGGTAATCCTCGTCATCGGGGCGAGCGTCCGAAGTGTACCTACTGTCACAAGGTTGGCCATACTCGGGAGCGTTGTTATCAGCTCCATGGAAAACCACCACATCCTCCTAAGGCTAAGGTTGCTCAAGTTGATCTTTCCCCGTCCTCGGACTACTTCGACCAGCCCTCTCAGAATGTTACTTTATCTAAAGCCGAATATACAGCTTTCCTCCAGTATCAGGCATCTCAGTCCTCGTCATCTGCTTCCGTTGCTCATACTGGTAATTCTGTTGCCTGCATCACTCAGTCCTCGCCATTGGGCCCATGGGTCTTGGACTCTGGCGCCTCTGATCACATTTTTGGTAATCCAAAACTTTTTTATTCTTTAACTAGTTCTCATTCTCTTCTTATGGTTACTCTTGCTAATGGTTCTAAAAACATCGCTAAAGGAATTGGACAAGCCTCTCATGTTCCTTCCTTACTTCTGAAATTTGTGCTTTATGTACCGGTTGTCCTTTCAATCTTATTTCTGTTAGTAAACTCACTCATGATCTGAATTGTTCTGTCACCTTTCTTAATCATTCTTTTATTGTACATGACCAGGGTACGAGACAGATGATTGGTACAGGACGTGATTCACAAGGCCTTTATCATCTCACGCAGTCATTGCCTGCGGTCGCTTGCACCTCCATCGATTCTACTGATGTTCTCCACAACCGTTTGGGTCACCCCAGTCTCTCTAAGCTTCAGAAGCTAGTTCCGCAACTTTTTTCATTATCTTCACTTCCATGTGAGTCATGTCAACTTGGGAAACATACTCGTGTACGATTTCTCAATAGAGTCAATAATCGGGCTGCGTCCCCTTTTGAGTTAATTCATTCCGATGTTTGGGGTCCGTGCCGTGTCAATTCTGTTATGGGATTTCGGTATTTTGTGACATTTATTGATGATTACTCTCGAAATACTTGGCTCTTTTTAATGAAAGATCGTTCTGAGTTATTTCCTATTTTTCGAAAATTTTGTGCTGAAATCAAAACTCAATTTGATGTTCCCATTCGTGTATTTCGTAGTGATAATGCTCGGGAGTATTTTTATGCTCCTTTTACCACCTTTATCTCAAGGTATTCTACATGAGTCATCTTGTGTCTATACACCCCAACAAAATGGTCTAGCTAAACGTAAAAACCGACATCTCATTCAGACGGCTCGTACCTTATTAATCCATAACCATATACCATTTCGTTTCTGGGGGGATGTAGTTCTTACTGCTTGCTATCTCATTAATCGCATGCCTTCTTCTGTTTTACAAGACCAAATTCCCCACTATATCTTATTTCCCAACCAATCTCTCCATTCGGTCCCTCTTCGCATATTTGGTTGTGTGTGTTTTGTCCATAATCTAACCCCGAGATAAGATAAACTAGTACAGGAAACTAGTTAGAGAGCCGCTAAAAGATCCTGGACGATATAGGCGGTTAGTTGGAAAGTTGAACTATCTTACAATTACTCGCCCAGATATCTCATTCGCAGTCAGTGTGCTTAGCCAATTCCTGCAAACTCCATGTGAAAGTCATTGGGATGTTGTCATACGTATTCTTAAGTATATCAAGAAAGCGTCAGGACAATGATTATTGTATGAAGATAAAGGCAATACTTAGATAGTTGGATATTCTGATGCAGATTATGCAGACTCTCCGTCCGACAGGCGTTCTACTACAGGATATTGTGTTTTAATTGGAGGCAACCTAGTATCCTGGAAAAGTAAAAAACAAGCAGTTGTTGCCAGGTCTAGTGCAGAAGCAGAATATCGAGCTATGGCCTTGGCAACATGTGAGTTAGTATGGTTAAAACAGTTGTTACAGGAATTAAAGTTTGGAGGTGGGACACAAATGAAGCTAATTTGTGACAACCAGGCAGCACTACATATAGCATCTAACCCTGTGTTTCATGAAAGGACCAAGCACATAGAGGTCGATTGTCACTTTATCATGGAGAGAATTTTATCTGAATGCATGGTCACTAGCTTCGTCAACTCTGAAGGACAATTAGCGGACATCCTCACTAAATCTCTTCGCGGTCATCGTATTGATTTTATTTGTAACAAGCTTGGTGCATATGATCTATATGCTCTAGCTTGAGGGGGAGTGTTAAAAATAGGAAAATATTTTTAAGATTGCTAGAGATATGGTAATTGATTGTAATTAATTGAATTTAATTATGGGTAGATTTATCTTCCTTTTATAGAGAAGACTGAAGGCTATATATGGCCAATTCTTGTATAGTTTAAAATAAGAAAATAAGAAAATGGTTTCCTCAATTTCTTCAATTAAGAACTGCAAAAATGATATATGCTTTTAAGTACTCTTAGATAAAAGTGATAAACTAAGAAAAGGTCGAGAAAACTCATAATACTACATAAGAAAAGAAAGTCAATGATAGGATTATGTATATGATACTTAAAAGGCGGCTGATCTTGTTAAACAGAACATATTCTACACCCTCTTTACTTAATGTACGATACTACACTCTTTTTAATGCAATAATAAACAAAATGCATTTCAATTGCCATATTTATTAGCCAAATTTTTTCGTTAAAATGAGTAAATATAATGGCATTCTATATCAGTTCCGTTGAAACAACTCTGCAATAGCAACACAAGAAAACAAACTAATCAACAACTAATTCAACATACTCAAAATTACATGCAACAACACTCATCATTACAATTCACATAAACAACACTGCAACAACAATAATCAGCATTTATCAACACAGGAAAAAAACAACACTCCGCACATCAACACAATTAGCGACACTGCAACACAGGGAAAAAAGCAACACTCAAATATCGAACAACCACAGCACAAAAGACTAAAAGAGTATATGACATATAGAAGATGAATATAATACTTGAAGATGAATATATTCATATAGAATATGAATATAATACTTGAGGTGCTTTGGGAAACCGCAATTAATATTGCCATAAATTCTCTTCATTATAATATAACACTAAATAATTCCCAATTATGTAGCTGCAAAAGAAAAAAAATATGAACAAGCACAACTTAGGTGAGAGAACAGAGATGAGGAGATTATACTTGCGCTGGATTCTAGGAGATTGCAAAATGATGCCAATCTTCTATGAAAACTTGAAAGACAGTTATAAATTGATTTTAAAGATTAGTGGTAAATGGAAGAAATCGACTGAACAAAAGTACAAAAAAACACAAACAAAATCCCCCCGGTAGAAGAGCCGTATTCTTTGAAAACATGGAACGTTCCCTATCAGTGCAACACATATTGCAAAACCGCAAATTACTTGCTTGACGATATAAGAGAGAAATTAAGAAAGGTCTCAAAACATTTTATAGCAGTGTCCAAATGTTCATGTAAAGAAATAATACGATTTTATATTTATGTATAAACTAAGTATACTAATAATCTTTAGGATTACAGAATCATATCTCAATGATTATGTAACAATATCTCAGAGATATATAGAATCATAATCATATCTTGGATGATTACGATTATGATTCTAACAATATCTTAGAGATTCTAACACTTCCTATCAAGTTGTAGCATACGTATCATATGCACCAAGTGTGTTACAAATGAAACCAGTACAAGAACCACAAAGAGACTAGGGTGTTTTAACACTACTGGAGAATGCACAACATGAACATATATGGTGACTTGGATGTTTTAACGCGGTTGGAGAATGCACAACGGGAACAAATTCAAAGGTTTGGATGGTTTAACATTGCTGGAAAATGCACGGCGGGAAAAGTTTAAACTATTCCAAAATAGCTCAAAACATCTAAAGAAAACTGCCAAATCACCTCATGACAAAAATCCCTAAAAAGAGTCATATGAGAATGAGAAACTTGATGCGAACAAGGGACGAATAACGATAAGAATTGAGCATTTTGTCATCAATGGTATTGTCAAGATGCTGAATAAATGCGGCACGTGAGGCTCACAAGCATATAACACGTGCCGGCTTGAACAATGGCTCTAAAAGAGATACCAGAACCCAGAGAAAGATTGACGTTGATACCATGTAAAGAAATAATACGATTTTACATTTCTAGATACCTAGAATTATAAGAGATGTGTCTTTATATAAGCATTATATCAAGTTAAATATAGAAACTAAATATACTAATAATAATTAGGATTACATAATCATATCTAAATGATTATGTAACAATATCTTAGAGATATATAGAATTATAATCATATCTCGGATGATTATGATTATGATTCTAACAATATCTTAGGGATTCTAACAATTCCTTTACTAGTCAATCGATTTCTTAAACACTTGTAACATTAAGAACTACAAAATGAAATGGCTAGAATAAGATAGCTATCAAGTACTCTGAGATAAAAGTGATAAAACTAAGAAAAGGTCGAGAAAACTCATTAGATGTCCCCAAGAAGTAAAGTCTTAAAATTCCTCACATATTTTGATCATTTTGCTAACATTTTACAAAAAAAAGAAAGTCAATAATTGGATTGTGTATAATACTTGAAGCAATGTAAAATATTATATAAAAAATAGGTATAAAAAAAACAACTGACCTTATTAAATAGAACATATGATGCCTCATCTTACATTCTATATAATTTCAATCGCCATATTTATTTGCCAATTTTTTTCGCATTATATCAATTCCATTACCACAAGAAAGAAACTCGTCAACAAATAATTCAACCGACTCATCAAAGACAACACTGCAACAACACATCATCAACACAATCACTTGAATAGAAACACTGCAACAACAATCATCAGCATTTATCAACACAGTAAAACATTGCACTCAAAGTTAACAAACTCAACATCAATACTCATCATCATTTATCAACACATGAAAAAATAACACTCCACTCATCAAAACAGTTAGCATATTATGCAATCTATATCAGTTTAGTTGACATAGCACTACAACAGCAACACAAGAAAAGAAACCCATCAACAACTAATTCAGACTCCTCATAGACAACACTCATCAACACAATTCACTGAAACAACAACACTATAACAATACTGAAAAAGCAATTGCACTCTGCACTCATTAACACAGTCTGCAAACTCAACATCAACACTCATCAACATAAGAAACAAAGTCACAACAACACTTGTCAACATTTATTAACACATGAAAAAAGCAACAATACTCTGCATTCATCAAAACAGTCAATGGACAATGCATTCTATATCAGTTCATCTGACACAACACTACAACAGCAACATAAGAAAAAAAAACTCATCAATAATTAATTCAACCGACTCATCATAGATGTTAGAATCCGTAAGATATCGTTAGAAGCCCTAAGATATTGTTAGAATCATAATCATAATCACCCAAAGATATGATTATGATTCCACACATCTCTAAAATATTGTTACATAATCATTGAAATATGATTATTAGTATATCTAGTTTTTATATTTAACTTAATGTAATGCCTATACAAAGAGATATCTTTTGTAATTCTAAGGATCCGGAGATATAAAATCGTATTATTTCTTTACATGGTATCAACGCTAATCTTTCTCTTGGTTCTGGTTTCTCCTTTTTAGAGTCATTGTTCAAGTCGGAGCGTGGGGAACATACGCCACTATATGCGTGCCTCATGCGTTGTATCTTCTTCGGCAGTCTTGTTGACAATACCAATGGCGACGAAATGCTTAGATCTTATAAGTTATTTGTCCCTTATTCGCATCAAGTTCCACATATGATCTTTTTTTGGGGTTTTGTCATGGGTGATTTGACAAGTTTTCTTTAGATATTTTGAGCTGTTCTGGTATAATTTGAACTTTTCCCACCGTGCATTTTCCAACGATGTTTAAACCATCCAAACCTCCGTATATATTTCCGTTGTACATTCTCCAACGACGTTAAAATATCCAAGTCACCATATATGTTCCTGCTGTGCATTCTCCAGCGGTGTTTAAACACCATAATCTCTCTGTGGTTCTTGTGTTGGTTTTATTTGTAACAAGCTTGATGCATATGATACGTATGCTCCAACTTGAGGGGAAATGTTAGAATCCATAAAAAATTGTTAGAATCATAATCATAATCATCCAAAGATATGATAATGATTTTACATATCTCTAAGATATGTTACATGATTATTGAGATATGATTATGTAATTTAATGATTATTAGTATATTTAGATTCTATATTTACTTAATGTAATGTCTATATAAAGACATATCTCTTGTAATTCTAAGGATCCAGGTATAAAAAATCATAATATTTCTTACAATTGACAACACTGCAACAACACTGCAACAACATCATCAACACAATTCACTTAAACAACAACACTGCAAAACACACTCATCAACATTTAAAACATAGAAGAAAGCAACAACACTTTGCACTCAAAGTAAGCAAACTCAACATCAACACTTGTCAACATAAGAAAACAAAGTGACAACAACACTCGTCAACATTAACAACACGTGAACAAAACAACAATCTGCACTCATCAAAACAGTCAGCAGATTCAATACCAACACTCAAACACAAGAAAACAAGCAAAGTCACAGCAACATTGCAACAACACAGTAAAAAAAGCAACACCTAAACTCATCAACATAGTTAGTACTCAAACATTGAACAACCACAATAAAAAAATAGTAACAAGACACAGAGAAGATGAATATGATACCTGAGATGCTTTGGGAACCAAAGTGACAACAACACTTGTCAACATTTATCAATACGTGAACAAAACAACAATATGCACTCATCAAAACAGTCAGAAGATTCAATACCAACACTCAGCACTCAAACATCGAACAACCACAATAAAAAATAGTAAAAGACAGAGAAGATGAATATGATACCTGAGATGCTTTGGGAACCAAAAATAATATTGCAACAAAACTTCTTCACAATAATATAGCACTAAATTCATTCTCAATTATTTAGCCAAGAATGTACAAAGGCAATAATGTGAACAAACTCAAATGAATAGAAGATGAGAAGAACGCACCTGCGTCAGATTTTGTGAGATTGCAAAATGATTGAAAGTAAGAAACAATGAGAATTCCAACCTTCCACGAAAACTTGAAAACATTTCCACATCACTGCAACAAATTTTTTTTAAAAAAATATGAGTTATACTTTATAATATTCCGATAGAAACCCCTTGCTGGAAGAGATAGACCTGATAATTCTAAAGAACTTAGAAAAATTAGTTCTCTCAAACCCTAAAGCATAAGTCTTGGTATTTTTCCTTATTCAGTTAGATCACTGAAATCCGCAACATTTTTGCTCCAATCTGGATCATCAGCAGCAGCTGATCCATCTTACAAAATCAGAGACTTACTAAATACAAGTTATGAAAATTTTAATAAACATAAAATAACATCAAATTCAGAAGGTAATTTAGTCTCTTTCCCATGACTACTTGGCCTTTTGTCCAGTAGAAATGAAAAATTCAAAAAGAAGAGGAGCTTAAGATGACCAGTGTTCATGCTTTGACACTGTTATGTATGCATAAATGCCCATAAAAAGCCCACAGCAACCGCAGGGGAAAAAAAAGAGCATATTAGATGTTTCTAACTAATAAACAAAATATAATGTAACAAAAATTTTCAGAAACCAAATGCTCAAAGACCTTTAATTAATCTGCCAAGCAAAATAATTTGAAAATGCTTTCCTGAATAAAAGATCAAAAAAGGAAAGAAATTAAAGGAAGTAAGAAAATGGAAAGCATGGAAAACAAAACATGTAAAAACTGTTTTTTTCCCTAAAATATTTAAAGATCATAAAAACCAGTTCATAATAATTTATCTACTATTCATGAAAAGACTAGTAGAAATCCAGTATATTTCACATACAGTAATACTAGAGGATCAGAGGTCCATTTGTTTAATGAATATTGAAAAAGTCTTCAACCATACACATGAAGAGGGAATTTTATATTCACGCTTTGTTTTTTTTGATATATGGCAATGCTTAAGTAAATGAAAAGAAAAAGAAAGACAACTCACTTCATTCTCTGGAAAGATGATTATTGCAAATTAACCACCAAGCTGTACAACTAAACTCTAGTAGAGAGCAAGCCAACATATCTTCATGACAACATTCTCCAAGAAGATAGATGCAACATACAATTAGCATAGAAACAGCTAGAAATAAATCTCACTTCAATCGCAATGGACAAATCATTTTTTCCTGGGTCAATGTCATTCTCTGTGTCGTTGAACTTAGAGCTTTTGTTTCAGATGATGCATCTCGTAATTGTTCCTTAGCTGTGACCCTCATCTTTCAAATTTTGATTATTTTTTCCTGGGTCAATGTCATTCTCTGTGTCGTTGAACTTACAGCTTTTGTTTCAGATTATGCCTCTCGTAATTGTTCCTTAGCTGTGACCCTCATCTTTCAAATTCTGATTAAAATAAACAAGACATGAATTTTAGGGAGAAAAAAGCATAAAAATATTAGTTTATGCCCGAAACCATTCAACTACACAAGCATTCTTAACATACTTCACCTGGATTTCTATATGAAGGGATGCAACCTACTCATCAGTCCTTTATTTTGCAGCTTTAAAGGCAGCCTGTAGTAAACATTTTGTTAGGAAATAACTATTTGATAAAAAATTATTTTAGAGCCATATTTATTAATTTAGAAGGAAAGTCTTGGTGTTTTTCCTTGTTCAGTTAGATCACTGAAATCCCGAACATATTTGCTCCAATCTGGATCATCAGCAGCAACTGATCCATCTTACAAAATCATAGACTTGCTAAATACAAGTTATGAAAATTTTAATAAACATAAAATAACAGCAAATTCAATAGGTAATTTAGTCTCTTTCCCATGACTACTTGGCCTTTTGTCCAGCAGAAATGAAAAATTCAAAAGGAAGAGGAGCTTAAGGTGACCAGTGTTCATGCTTTGGCACTGTTATGTGTGCATAAATGCCCATAAAAAACCCATAGCAACCACAGGAAAAAAAGAGAGCATATTAAATGTTTCTAGCAAAAAAAAAAAAAAAAATGTAACAAAATTTTTCAGAAACAAAATGCTCAAAGACCTTTAATTAATCTGCCAAGCAAAAATAATTTTGAAATTGCTTTCCTGAATAAAAGATTAAAAAAAGGAAAGAAATCAAAGGAGTAAGAAAGTGGAAAGCATGGAAAACATAACATAGAAAAACTGTCTTTTTTCCCCAAAATATTTAAAAATCACAAAAGCCAATTCATAATAATTTATCTACTATTCATGAAAAGACTAGAAATCCAGTACATTTCACATACACTAATACCAGAGGATCAGAGTTCCATTTGTTTCATGAATAGTGAAAATGTCTTTAACCATACACATGAAGAGAGAATTATATATATATATATATATATATAGCAATGCTTAAGTAAATGAAAAATAAGAAAGACAACCCACTTCATCCTCTGGAAAGATGATTATTGCAAATTAACCACCAAGCTGTACAACTAAATTCCAGTAGCGAGCAAGCCGACATATCTTCATGACAACATTCTCCTAGAAGATAGATGAAACATACAATTAACATAGAAATAGCCTAAAATAAATGTCATTTCAATCGCAATGGACAAATCAAAACAGTAACACTAAGCATTCATCAAAATAGCCAATGGACAATGCATTAAATATCAGTTCATCTGACACAACACTACAACAGCAACATAAGAAAAAAACTCATCAACAATTAATTCAATCGACTCATCATAGACAATACTGCAACAACACTCATCAACACAATTCACTTAAACAACAACACACCAACATTTACCAACATAGGAAGAAAGCAACAACACTCTACACTCACAGTCACTCACAATCAGCAAACTCAACATCAACAATTGTCAACATAAGAAAACAAAGTGACAACAACACTCGTCAACATTTATCAACACGTGAACAAAGCAACAATCTACACTCATCAAAACAGTCAGCAGATTCAATACCAACACTCAAACACAAGAAAAACAAACAAAGTCACAGCAAACATTGTAACAACACAGTAAAAAACGCAACACCTAAAAACTCATCAACATAGTTAGCACTCAAACATCGAACCACCACAATAAAAAATAGTAAAAAGACACATAGAAGATGAATATAATATTTGAGATGCTTTGGGAACCACAAATAATATTGCAACAAAATTTTCTTCACAATAATATAGCACTAAATTCATTCTCAGTTATTTAGTCAAGAATGTACAAAGGCAATAATGTGAACAAACTCAAATGAATAGAAGATGAGAAGAATGCACCTGCATTGGATTTTGTGAGATTGCAAAATGATGTAAAGTAAGAAACAATGAGAATCCAAACCTTCCACGAAAACTTGAAACATTTCCACATCACTGCAACAAAAATTTTAAAAAATCAAATACCAAAATATGAGCTTTACTTTATAATATTCCGATAGAAAACCCCCTGCTAGAAGAGATAGACTTGATAATCCTAAAGAACTTAGAAAAGTTAGTTCTCTCGAACCCAGATCTTGGTATTTTTCCCTGTCCAGTTAGATCACTCAAATCCCGAACATATTTGCTCCAATCTGGATCATCAGTAGCAGCTGATCCATCTTACAAAATCATAGACTTATATAATAACAAGTTATGAAAACTTTAATAAAATCTAATAACAGAAAATTCAGTAGGTATATTTAGTCTCTTTCCCATGACTACTTGGCCTTTGTCCAGCAGAAATGAAAAACTCAAAAGGAAGAGGAGCTTAATGTGACCAGTTTCACGCTTTGACACTATTATATATGCATAAATGCCTATAAAAAGCCCAAAGCAGCCACAGGAAAAAAATAGAGCATATTAGATGTTTCTAACCAAAAAAAAATATAGTATCAAAAATTTTCAGAAACAAAATGCTCAAAGACCTTTAATTAATCTGCCAAGCAAAAATAATTTTGAAATTATTTCCTGAATAAAAAATCAAAATAGGAAAGAAATCAAAGGAGTAAGAAAGTGGAAAGTATGAAAAACATAACATGAAAAAACAGTCTTTTTTTTTCCCGAAATATTTAAAGATCACAAAAGCCAGTTCATAATAATTTATCTACTATTCATGAAAAGACTAGAAATCCAGTATATTTCACATACAGTAATACCAGAGGATCAGAGGTCCATTTGTTTCATGAATATTGAAAAAGTCTTCAACCATACACATGAAGAGGGAATTTTATATTCAGGCTTTGGTATTCTATATATGGCAATGCTTAAGAAAATGAAAAGAAAAAGAAAGACAACTCACTTCATCCTCTGGAAAGATGATTATTGCAAATTAACCACCAAGTTGTACAACTAAACTCCAATAGCGAGCAGGCCAACATATCTTCATGACAACGTTCTCCTAGAAGATATATGTAACATACAATTAGCATAGAAACAGATAGAAATATATCTCATTTCAATCGCAATAGATAAATCATTTTTTCCTGGGTCAATGTCATTCTCTATCATTGAACTTAGAGCTTTTGTTTCAGATTATGCCTCTCGTAATTGTTCCTTAGCTGTGACCCTCATCTTTAAAATTCTGATTAAAATAAACAAGGCATGAATTTTAGGGGGAAAAACACATAAAAATATTAGTTTACGCCTGAAACCATTCAACTACACAAGCATTCTTAGCATACTTCAACTGGATTTCTCTATGAAGGGATGCAACTGCTCATCAGTCCTTTGTTTTTAGGCTTTAAAGGCAGCCTGTAGTAAACTTTTTGTTAGAAAATAGCTACTTGAAAAAAAAAATTGTTTTTAAAGCCATATTTATTAATTTAGAAGGGAAAAAAATAACATATTTGTTTTTTTCCTAAGCTAAACTAACTGTCTAAAACTGAAAACTGATAGCAGAAAGCAGTCAGGTACTGTTATGATCTTATGTACCTGAAGATGGGAACTTCTACATAGAGTACTTGCTATACAATTACCAGAGGGCCATCTGGGGGAGCCTGAGGGATAAATTTACAGTCACCAAAGCCATTGAAGCACCCAGCCATGATAAACACACTGCAACCTTCCCCATTGATAAACCCTTCCTTAAGACAATGGAGCCAATCTGTGACGACAGGCATCAGCAAGACTCTCCATTCATTCAAATTCCTGTCCCACCACACCACCACATCAATCCCCAAAACTTTCTTTGCATGAGGCACTCTCTTGTCCAAATCACACACTGGCATCAATGGGTAATAGCGTGAGAACCAATCAAATTTCTCTTCTTGTGAGTCAGTTCCAAGCTCTGGCTCTGGTGGGCCTTCGGCTTCAGTTGAAACTTGAGTTGATGGAGATAAAGTGGTGCAAAGCTTGGATGATTTTCATGAGAAAGATGATGAAGTGCAGAAGTGGGTACTGGACAGAAATGAAAATTCAAGAACTTGGGCTTTGTGAAGTGGGGTTTGTACTGAAGTGTTAATGGAGTGGCATAAAATGGTGAAACTGACGACAGTCCAAGAGCTTCCATGGCTGCATCCAGCAGAGCAACAAGCTACAAGAGGGCATAATTCTGTTCAGTTCAGGTGAGAACTGGATTCACCTAAGTTGCAGTGTGGCAGTGAGTCCAACACAACAGCTGTAGCTACTCTGTGGGGGGCCAGTTAGGACCCGATTGATATATTTGCCACAACAAGGACAAATCCAACTAGAAAATATATATGCCAAAATGGAAATAAACAAACAAAAAGAAGGTACAAAGATTGATTAAAAAAGGTCAAATGAAGAAGAAAATGCATGCCTCATTCCAGTTGTAAGATGGCCCTGATATCCACTCATGAATTGAAAGTCAAAACACATAAAAGAGAGTTCATGCAAACTCCTTTAGATGCAAGTATATACACATACGAGGACACTAGAAGAAGAGAAGAAAGTATATGTGCATAATTACAAATTAGCTTTGTCCCTGATAGGATTTGTTTATAAAATTCAAGAACATTGTCCCTAATAGAAAAACATTATGTTCTCAGAATTTTAAGACAGGCCTTGTTCTAGTCTCAAAAAACTTCAATGATAGTATGCCCACAAACAAGTGCATAGATTGTAAATCAGAACAACATTTCGCAAAGTGCATAGATCCATCATAGTATGCCCCCATATTCGCATTATTCAAGATTCCGCCGTATATCCAGACACAATAAGCCAAAAATGCTACTATATGTATGCAGGGGTAGTTGTGAGATTGTCGTAAAAAATGTGGCATTGTTACTTTCTTACCCAAATAAGTCGGTAAGTAGAAGAAAAAATCTCACTTACTTGGAATCACTCGACATGATCAAACCTCACACTTGATTAAAGAGGATCACTTATTAGTCCAAGCAACAAAAAGAAACCCAGTCATAAGCAACAAAAACCTCATAAATACCCCCGTTACTTAAGATGCCCATTATCTCTTTCTACCACCCACGCTCTCTCAACGAAAGTGTTAGTGTTTCTCCTGTTCCAACGTTATAATATGCAAGTGACATATTATCCTTCAGAAACCCAGCTTTTCCACTCAATTTCTGTTTGTTTGCAGGAAGCTGAATCTCTCCAAAAATTTTCTCTTTCAAACTGCCAACAGTTTCAGATAAAGACTGCATCGTAATCTCCAAAAGTTGCCCTTCCAGATTTCCTTCAACAACATTGGGAACAGACGGTGATGCGAACAGGTTCCTACAGAAAAAACCCACATCAATAAGCTAAAATACAGAAACCTAATTGGCTAATAGCAATATAGAGAAAAAGTAACAAACACTTCAAAGAAAGTATTCAACAGCTTTCAACACGAGATTGAACTCTGATCATAAGGTGAACAAATAAAGGATTAGCCAAAATACGTAAACCTAAATATACCAAGCAATCTTAATTGGCCCACCAACGTGTTTCTTTACTAAGATATCCATTTCTAGAACAAGCAAATCCCTATTAAGCACACAGTACAACAAGAGCAGTGCTATATTTGCAGATTTCGTCTCTATTAACTTCATTTCCACAAGGTACACTTTGTCTAGGACTCTAGAGGGAAGCCAAGAGTATACAAAAGCTTTCTTCCAACAGAAGTTTTACACTTTGTCCAGAGAAGCCAAAGTATATAAAAGCTTTTTGCAACAGATGTCTTATGTAAACAACTTAAAGCAACAAACAAACAAATAATTTCAGTGTCCCCAAAGTTCAATGCCAGAAAAATAGAACAATTTACAATCAGGACTCGATTGGATTTTTTTAACAAAAAACAGCAGAACAATAACCATAAAGAGAACTCATAAACTCTGGAACTCCAGCATTTTAGGTCCAATTTCACTTAACATGAAACAACAGAAAATTAGAGTCAAAAATCTCAGTTCAACTATTGACCGTATATAGTACAAAAACAAGCCCTTCACAAAAAGTATTCGACTGCTTGTCTGCTTTCTACAAAAGATTGGATCTGGCCAAAAAAAGGATTATCCCCCCAAAAAAAAATCAAGGCTAATGCCTCATATATAATATAAACATAATAAAACCAAGCATTCTAATTGGCCCTTGAAAGAATCAAGGCTAACACCCTCAACTGCTTTCAACAGAGTTCTTTCAATGGATAGTAAACACCTCAGCTCACAGTATCATTTAATTGTTTCTGGAAAAAGGTAAATGTAACAAGTCATTTAGACAGTTGTGCTGCTACTCTCGGTGATTTACCATGTCCACAGAGATTAGTCAAGACAGAACATAAGATAATTTAGGATAGTATTTACTAATATTCCTGAAACCATAGTATTGGTGATGCGGCAAAAACACAGGCGAAAGAAAAAAAGATGGAAGATAATTTTATCCGAACTGGCATTCTGCATGAGACTATGAGGATGTTATGCATCATATGTGCATAAATGTAACAAGGAAAGACAAAAGAGAAAATTCTACAGTGATTATACTGGTAAAACTTTCTGTTTCTTAGGCAATTTGGCAGGTAATCTCTCAATCATCAGAACTAAGATATTTTACCATCTATCTCCGCTCCCAATACGTCAAATGTCTGGTATTTCCACACCAATTGGAGACTACAAAACAATAAATCCCAAGTGCATTACTGTCAAAATTGAATATTGACTACAGATTATTTTCTACAAATATGACTTTCTTTTAGTAAAAATATGACAATTCTTTCACAGCCCATATCTTAGCCAACACATTGCTTGGCAGGCCACAAAACTTCTAAAACCAGAGCAACCAAAATAGCAGGTACCAAACTGAGAAATGTTTTAACATTCTTCTTACACACCACAAAAAATAAAAAGGAAACTCTTTTGCATTGCAACTTGAAGGAGCAAAAGAGGCAACAATTTTCCCAATAAAGCAAAAAATTGATCACTTTTTTTCTAGAAACATCAACCAAAAGGAAATGCAAATTACGCCAAATTGCTTGTCTGCCCCCCCATTGACGCTTGGAAAACTACCAGTTATAATGGATAAAATAGACAAATAGATAAACAAAATCCCTAGCATTTTTTTCAAATATCAACTTCCCTCAAAAATTCAAAATTCACAAAACTGAAACTTAACTAAATATAAACAAAAAGAGCTGTTGAACATTTAGCAAAAGCAAAATGCAATAAGAAAACATGAACAAATCAAGCCCTTAAAATCTAAGAGGTTTGCATGCAGCTAAAAAGCAATGTTCATAGTAGTTTCAACACAGCAATGAAGATGATGCCATTATTATCAAAACATGATGATCCACCGCTTATAAAGCACACTTGTTTGAACCTGCCATTTTGTACATGGTTTGTAAACCCTACAAGGCAAGTAGGCAACAACATCATGAACTCATGATAATGCTACCAAATGGATCACAAAGAACAACCACCACCTTCACTTGATCCCCATCCCCATTTCCAAGTTGTTGCATAGAATATTCTGTGACAGTAGACCACAAATACCAATTAACTTGGAAAATATCACTTTGAAATCTATTAAAAAGGTAAAACCAATAATTGGAAAGAAGCCCGGCATTTTCTTTTGTATGAAGAGAAACTATAACTTCATAGAATACTTAGCTCATATGAAAACACAACACTTAAAAATCACACATGAAAACCTTTGAACTGCCAAGAACAAGGAGATGATCAGAACCCATGCGGTAATTGAAACCAATAGTCTTGGATTAGCTAACCAACTTTACATAAATGGCCACCAAATTCTCAGGCACTTAATGAAGTTGTTAACTTTTACTAGTTATCACATAAATAACCTTGCTTTCATGCGTATCTGCTACTAGGATAGGCTATAACGCAAAATGAAATGAGTCCATTAACCCGTGTTCATCTCAAAAAGCACGTACCAATACAACTTCATCACTAGAATGTGTGCCATGCAAAATTGAAATCACAGAAAAAAGTGAAAAGAAAATCCTGAAAACACCATTACTTAAACTGAAGGATGTGGCAAAGAACTCGCATCATCAACACCTCTTAGTTAGATTTAGTTGTAGCCTTGCAGGAAAATAAAGTACATCCTACAAAAGAAACACATAAGCGAGACTAATTCAGAGTATTTGGGAATAGGAAAAATCCAAGTTACTCAAACCAGAATGGTTTAGAAAATCTAAGTTGCTCAAAGCTCAAAATCTAAGTTTCTCAAAAATAAAATATCTGAACCACATCCTTAACAATGTCTTCCTTGAGAGTTATGGAAAATCTCCAATAGGATTTTCTACAAGCCAATGGAAGAAAGCCATGGAAAGTAAGGGTATAGTGAAAGACTCTATCTTATTATATTGACTAGTCTTTTCTTTCAAGCTAAATTCCACCTTTCCCTGAATAGGATTTTCTACAAGCCAATGGTAGTAAGGGTATAGTGAAAGACCTCTGTCTGATTATATTGACTAGTATTTCTTTCAAGCTAAATTCCACCTTCTCCATTGAATAGTAGCAACAGGCCTGGCCCAAAAACCTATTTTTGAAAAATAAATAAATCAGTGAACAAAGATTAATAAAGAGTTTCACTTGGACACAGGAAATCTTACTCCTGCATAAATGTGTGTTTTGCATTACATCTAACCTTAACTACAACACTTGTTGCTAGGAAACAATATACGAAACTAAGTCTTGCTATCCAAGTTATTGAATAAGACATAAAAGAACCTTCTAAAAATGATGCCGCGGTCAAAACCAATTATATTCCACTAAATTATGTGAAAAATTCAACACAGTAACACATTATATGTTATATGTCTAAATCATAAGACTTGCACTTCAAAGGTAAGAGTCATATAAAAAGTGAGAAGACAGAAGCATCAGTGCATGACTAAATTGGAAAGTCCATAACAATAATATGACGACTCTCACTAACTGTGTGTATACCTGATATTCCTCATGAACAAATATGTAATGTAAGTCCACAACACATCTCCTATTAAGATTTGAAAAAACTCACCATAATAAGCAGCATTCAAGCATCATATGTAACCATGCAAATTAGTAAATCGAGACAAAGAATCTTAACTTTATAAAAAAAGCTACAAGTTTTAACGTGATTCAGCCTTGCGAGTAAATAAAGGTTATTTCTATATAGTTAAGCAAAGCACAAATGCATGAGCACTTGTATAGCCCTCTCCTAGAAGGGAATTCCCAAAACAATATCTAAGCATTCAAACTATTTCATGGTCCCAAAAAAGTAACAGAACAAACTTTCATGAGGACCTGTGTGACAACCTTCATGGTGCAAAATACTCCTCTGTCAAATTACAACCCTAAATTGTACCTACCATAACCAAGAGAGAGCATGCCTGAGTTTCCTCCATGTCAGCAACCGTCAAATTGCAGCGGAGAATTCAAGCTAAATCCCACCTTCTCCATGAATAGGATTTTCTACAAGCCAATGGAGAGTAAGGGTATAGTGAAAGACCACTTTCCGATTATATTGACTAGTATTTCTTTCGACAAGCCAATGGAGAGTAAGGGTATATTGACTAAAAATCATTGATAACTTTCAGTACCATTTATCATCTTGAATTATTGGCAACTTTCAGCACCATCTTTCACTTGCCTTCTTCCTCTTCCTTATTTAGAGGCCGTATTCTCACTACCACCAATTCACAACACTCAACGAAATGCATAAACTCAGAATATATTATGAAATTACAGATGTTCAAAAACAACAACAGCATAGCATTATTTTGGAAGACACTAGATTCAGCATAAATAAAAAGTTAAAATTCATATATCTCTCTCTCCCAATTTTTTTTCTTTTCTGGGCAATCTTGATCCAAGCCAAGTAAAGATTGGCAAAATCCAAGTTTTTTTTTTTCAAAAAAAAGAAAGAAAAAAAAAGGAAACGCAAAGAAAATGAAATTGAGATAAATTTTTTTTTTTTTTTTGGTTTACCAACAGCAGGGAAGGGAATGCAATTTAAAATAATATCAGATGAATCTTTAAATCCTGAAATTTTGTTATTTCTCAATGAATTTAGTATTAAATTGAAATTTATTAAAGCATGTGTAATTTTTTCCCCAAATTGTAAAATAAAATAAATAAAAAGATGGAAAGAAACACAACCTTAACAACGGAAAAGAGTCGTTGCGCTTGAGGGTTTTTGGGTGGCCGCTGCGGCAACGGACTCAAGTTTGGAGTCTCAAGAACTGTCCGTCGTCGCAATTTCAGTTCGAATTATGAGATAAAAGAAGAAAACAAGAAATGAGATTTTGATCAGCGAAGCGAAAAGCATTGCAATTATCAAGAAGAACAATGAAATTATTTTATTTCTCAATGAATTTAGTATTAAATTGAAATTTATCAAAGCATGTGTAATTTTCCCCAACTTGTAAAAAAGATAAAATAAAAATAAATGGCAAGAAATACCACCTTAACAACGGAAAAGAGTCGTTGCGTTAGAGGGTTTTGGGCGACCGCTGCGGCAACGGACTCTAATTAGGGTCTCCAACGGCGGCGAGTCAGTTTAAGTTTGGAGGCTTAATAACTGTTCGTCGTCGCAATTTCAGTTCGAATTATGAGATAAAGAAGAAAACAAGAAATGAGATTTTGATCAGCGAAGCGAAAAGCATTGCAATGATCAAGAAGAAAACAATTAAATTATTTTTTCTCTTTTTTAAATCAATTAGCGTAGAGAAATTAAATCAATTTAGGGTTGGTTATATGTAGAGAACGAACTGCTGGTGTCTTGATTCTCAACGGATACTATTAATTAATTTGAAACAGAAAAATCTAATAATATCAGAACCCACGCCTCCTAATCTCTCTGCAAAGAGGTCTCAATTAGCCGTTAGAAAACAAGATTATGGTGGCGGACACACAGATCCTGAGCGTATTTATAGGTTGTAGGAACCAGTCAACACGTGTGAACAGAAATCAATTGACTCACTGTGAAGCTATTGAGTTAAGGCGGTTTTTTTTTTTTTTTTTTTTTTTTTTTTTTTTTTTTTTATTTTTTTATTTTTTTATTTTTGTATTTATTATATATTTTGCACATTAAAATATTTTTGGTACATGTATTGGGCCTCAAGGGCCCGTTAAGTATTGTTATTTCATAATATTAATATAATAATAATAATTAATATTAATTTCTAATGATTATTATTTTTTATTAGTGTTATTAAATAATAATAATTATTATTATTATGATATTGCTATTTTATTATTGTATAGTAATTTATTATTTATATTATTATTATTATTTAAATATATGTGTTACGTATTATATGTTTATTTTATAAATATATTTGTTACATTATTTAATTTATTTAGTGTTTAGTGATGATTCATAAATTAAACATTGATTTTCCTTTCTTTTCATATATGGATATCATTTTATTTTGTAATTAAAAACGCAACCCTAATATCTTTCATATAATAAGGCTATGTTGAGTTGAGAGAATTACTAGTTTATAAGGTGTGGAAAAAAAAGTAGAGTTAACTATGTTTTTTAATGTAGTCTTTTGAACACTAGCTTATACGTTAAACACTAATTTATACGTTAGTTTATAAATTTATCACACTTTATATCAAACAGTGGCTAAGAATAAAGTTTATAAATTTATCACACTTTATATCAAACGGTGGCTTAGAATAATATTGAACTAATTAGAAAATTCTCTCCATATGAGAAACAACAAGTGTATGGCCACCAAAAATATGAGCTTCAATTACTAGTAAATTCAAATATGTCCAAAAAATTCTCAATACTTTCAAAGTACAAGATTCAAAATCAAGCACTAAAAATAAATTTGTATATTCTCATTTATTAATGTACATCGTTATCTCTGGCCCTTGAGACATTGCATATAAACAATATCAAGCATTTTGTATGTAATACTGAGAAAGCTTGTAGGAAAATGACAGTTTAAAGGAATATGTACTTTGATCTTGCTATTTAAGAAGATAAATATATGCATAAAACTCTTGTAGTAGTAGCAGTTAACTCGTAAAATATATAGATGATATAATGATTCTATTATGCTAGCATCCCTATAAAAAGATAGTACATGTGTTATCTCTATTGTCAATAATTTTTGAGTGGATAAAAAAGTACTTATGTAGAAAATCGAACTGGAAAAAAATTGAATCAATGCGACAATTTTTTTTTTAATTTTCAAAAATAATTGTTCGATATTTTAATTAAAAAACCGAACTGAACCGAATTAGAATAATCAGGATCGTATTTATGTCCGATGCATAAATACGAGCAATTATATTTTCCATTATATTACTAATTTTAACAGTAGCACCTTTGTCCTTTTATACACTTTTCGATCTAATTGCGATTCGATATGATTACGATTAGATCGAAACTGAATTTGGTTCAGTGATACGTGTATATTAGACAAAGACCCTAGGTTTACAGTATAGTGCGCAGTTACAACGTAGTTTGTAATTGACATTGGGAATCCCACTATTAGTCGTATATCCTTAAATAGAGTTTTTGGTCAAGATTTGCTAACACAGGACGGTTAGTAAAATCCGCTGAGACCATACATATCGTATATCGTGACTTGGTACAATGGTTTATCCTAGTGAACCATGAATCTTGGGAGACTAGTATAAACATGTAGGTATTTATTTGATAGATACTGAACGACTCACTGAAGGTTTCTTAATAGATGGTACACCAACGTCAATAGAAATCTTCTCGAGTTGAGCGAGCATAATGGTCCTTCGAATTGAGATACCATAGTGGGATGTATGAGTTTATCCTCCACACTTTGATAGCAGTCACGTCAACGATCTATTCACGATCAAACCTCCGTCTGTTCGTTGGGTGTGGACTGATGCTCATGATATCAAGTGTGTATCAAGATAAGATCCGTCATTCTTATGTACAGGGCATAAGCATGAAACACGTGTTTGCGATATAGTAAATCTATGGTCATGGTATAACTTCAGAAATCAGTTTCAAGTGTTATTTAGATATCGTAAATTGAAATTTGATTGTATTATATCGAACGGATTTGACGTTGTTATCTATATCCCAGGTATGATACGAATAGCCTGCGATGGAGGGATTATACGTATGCTATGACCTCGACTTGCATAGTTTAGCGAG
Source organism: Zanthoxylum bungeanum (assembly GCA_019454045.1). Lineage (NCBI taxonomy): Eukaryota > Viridiplantae > Streptophyta > Magnoliopsida > Sapindales > Rutaceae > Zanthoxylum > Zanthoxylum bungeanum. The sequence goes on along the minus strand of SKCR01016314.1, from coordinate 32,461 downwards.
ATTATCTGTGGTCGTCATAATCCATGAGTGGATTATGGACACGAAATCAGATTTCGTTACGGATAAACTTAAACTTAAACTTAAAGAGTCCCACAATATGAAGAGTACTCGTTGGGCACTTGTACAACTCGATATGAATAATACAGATTATTTATAATACTTCATCGGATTAAATGAGTTTATCCGGATCGTTTAATCGGTTAAACGATTACACATGCATTATGGGATTTTGTCCGCTAATAATTATTGTGTATTTGTATTTGATACATAATACGATTAGATACACTTTAATTATTCGTCAAATGAGATTTTGACACATGCCATTAAATATATGTATTTGTTATTTAATGTAAATAAAATACATATAAATAATTGATTAAATTTTTCATAATTGTTATGAGAAATGTTTAATTATTATTGGTTACACTTAACATTAAATTTAAGGTTAAAGAGTTAAATTTGGATTTAACCACTTTGACTTTATATTTAATTTATTAAATATTTTTCATTTGTGATTAATGTTATCATACATGTAATTGTTTAATGGTAACACATGGCATGAATTAAATTAGTTTTTGTGTGTCCAATTTTGATTGGATATTATAAAGTATATTGATTTTAATCTTATTAAAATTTAAAAGGATAAAAATACCCTCATTTATGTACTAATTCAGTCTAACACATATATTTAAAGGAGGAGATTTGTTTTTCTCTCTTGATCACTCTTCCTCACTGCCGAAAGTTTCAAAACAAAAGGATGAAAATGGGTTTCATTGATGCTTGATGATTCAAGCACAAAGATTTGAAGGAAAATCAAGAATTTGCTTAAGGAACTTTGGAGATTTAAGGTAAGTCTTCTGAACCCAAACTCGGAAATCTTGTTTATTGATTCTTGACAATCTAGAAGGGTTCTTTTAAATCTGAAATTTTGGTACTTTTGGTTGTGGATGGTGAAATGGAAGAATTAGTGCATGTGTGAAGTAGTTTTAGGCAATATTATTGTAATATTATTTCAATTTATTGTTGGACAACTTGGTTATCATTATAGAGTTGTTGGTCCACTCTAAGATAACCTAGAATTGTTCTAGAGTACTTCATGTGTGGTGGGACTTATTTGATGTTTGATTAATTAGATTAATCTTGGAAAAATTGGATTTAAAGCATGTATTTTGGCAAATTTGGCCACTATTTCAGACCTGGAAAAGTTACTGATTTTGTGATGAAATGTTGTCTTTAAAATGTATTGAATGTGTTTTGGGAGTTGGAATAATTGCCACAAAGTGTTTGCAACTTGAAATAAGCGAAAACGGCCAAAAACGACGTTAACAGGTGGATTTTGAGCCAACCGGGTGACGGTTGTACAAACAGTAAAACTGTCACTGTTCGGGCAGCCCATGAACTGCCCCGACACTATTAGAGCTGACATGGCCAGTTTGCATAAGTGCTGGGTAGTCGGTTGGTCAAAAATGTGCTTGCGTCATTTTACGGAAAATCGATTTTCGTAATAGTTTTGTGAAATTTCAACTATGTTTACGTCAATATTTGATATTAAATAAATAGGTTTAGGTGAAATATGAATAAATTATTCATATTAGATATTGAATAATTTATTTGGTATTTTGAAAAGTTTTAAAATACGATTTCTCCCGAACCGCGCTTCCGCTACGCCAATCACCCAAAACCCCAATAAGTATATCTTATGAAAATTTTTTTATTGATGTAGTTGTGATGATTAGAAGAATTATAGTACAAAAAAAAAAGTGAATGTTAGATTCAATTAATGTTATTAATTTTTATTGTATTATAAAAAAATGGAAAAAAAATCGAATTGTACCGAACAAGTAGAAATGAGTGAAACTTCAATGGCATAATTATGAAACAACGGGTTAAATCAAGTGAGATTTCTAAATTTGAAATATTAAAAGTGGATACCCTAGCCACAATATTTTATTTTATTGTTACAGTTTAACTAAAAATTTACAATCACTTCAAAAAAATACAGCATTTTAATTTTCCCTCAATGGTTATTTTTATACTACTAAATTTAATCCATGTGGATCAACCCGGTCTTCTCAGTTTATTTTATTATTTCGACACTCTTATACTTAAGAGTAAATACCATTTTTTTAAAGCATGCCAAGTTTTTTGACGCCGTTATAAAGGAATATATTTTAGTAAATAAAATAATTCTTGTATATTTTTTTTATTTTCTTTTATTTTATTTTTTATTTTCATTTTTGTATTTCTTTGTATTAATTTTTTATTGCATTTTCTGCATCTCAATTTCTTCCATCTTTACATTTGTGTAGATCAAAAATGTCCTAATTGATCCTAAATGAATCACGAATCCAGAAATCTCATATATATACAGACTCGTTCTTAATTCTTCAAGGTTACAGGAGACAAAAAAATCAATTAAAATGGAGCTTGCGTTTTGCCAAACAATTTCTTGAACCATCCCCATCCAAAGATTCTTCTATTATTTTTTGTGAGAACCTAATTCAGAAATTAAATTGAGATCTGCATTAAGAAGAATCAGATGACGTTTTTAGATCTAAATCACCACATTTGGTATTTTCTTTATTTGTTTTTCTTTTCTCTTTTGTCATTTTTATTTTCCCCACTTTTTTTATTATTTTCTTTTTTTAAGTATTGTAATTTTTTTTTTTAATTTTAACATATAATTTGTATTTAGGTTGTATGAAATATTAGTCTCGATCATCTAGCAGTAGATTAAATAGAGAGTCTTCATCACATTTATCATCTGCCAAATGATCGAGAACCAAAATGAAAATCCACCTGCACGAGTTGAAAACCCAGTTGATTTGGAAGAAAACGAGTCTCAGCATGACGATCTTAATTATCATATAATACTAAGACAATTCATGAATCCCGTCAAGACAAGATCGCCATCTTACATTGTTTTTCCCCCAGATGCAACACGTTTTAATTTTAAGCCAGGTGTCATCCAATTTCTGCCCACATTTCACAGTTTAGAATCAGAAAATCTTTATCAGCAATTAAGGGAATTTGAAGAGGCATGTAACACATACACAAACCAAATTACAGCATGAATATAACTCGATTAAAGTTTTTTCCCTTTTCTTTAAAGGATAAATCTAAAATTTGGTTGCATGACCCTAGGTCATGATTTATCCTAACATGAGATGATTTGCAAGAACGGTTTCCAAAAAAAATCTTTTCTCCTCACGGGACAATTCCTTTAAGAGCAGAATCACAACTTTCACGAAGAGTCGGGGGAAACACTTTACCAAGGTTGGGAGAGATTTAAAGAGATGTTGAATGTTTGTCCACATCACGGGTTTGAAACATGGAGGCCGATTGCCTACTTCTACAAGGGTTTAACACCCCAAGGTAGACAATTAGTGGAAATGATGTGTAATGGTAAGTTTAGAGACAAAAATCTTGAAGATACACTAGATTAACATACTCTGTTCTTAATTCTTTAAGGTTACAGAAGACAAAAAAATCATTTAAAATGGAGCTTGCATTTTGCCAAATAATTTCTTGAACCATCCCCATCCAAAGATTCTTCTATTATTTTTTGTGAGAACCTAATTCAGAAATTAAATTGAGATCTGCATTGAGAAGAATCAGATGACGTTTTTAGATCTAAATCACCACATTTGTATTTTCTTTATTTGTTTTTCTTTTCTCTTTTTGTCATTTTTATTTTCCCCACTTTTTTAATATTTTCTTTTTTTAAGTATTGTATTTTTTTTTTTATTTTAACATATAATTTGTATTTAGGTTGTATGAAATATTAGTCTCGATCATCTAGCAGTAGATTAAATAGAGAGTCTTCATCACATTTATCATCTGCCAAATGATCGAGAACCAAAATGAAAATCCACCTACACGAGTTGAAAACCCAGTTGATTTGGAAGAAAACGAGTCTCAGCATGACGATCTTAATTATCATATAATACTAAGACAATTCATGAATCCCGTCAAGACAAGATCGCCATCTTACATTGTTTTTCCCCCAGATGCAACACGTTTTAATTTTAAGCCAGGTGTCATCCAATTTCTGCCCACATTCCATAGTTTAGAATCAGAAAATCCTTATCAGCAATTAAGAGAATTTGAAGAGGCATGTAACACATACACAAACCAAAATTACAGCATGAATATAACTCGATTAAAGTTTTTTCCCTTTTCTTCAAATGATAAATTTAAAATTTGGTTGCATAACCCTAGGTCATGATTTATCCTAACATGAGATGATTTGCAAGAACGATTTCTAAAAAAATTCTTTTCTCCTCACGGGACAAATTACTTTAAGAGCATAATCACAACTTTCACGGAAGAGTCGGGGGAAACACTTTACCAAGGTTGGGAGAGGTTAAAGAGATGTTGAATGTTTGTCCACATCCCGGGTTTGAAACATGGAGGCCGATTGCCTACTTCTACGATGGTTTAACACCCCAATGTAGACAATTAGTGGAAATGATGTGTAATGGTAAGTTTAGAGACAAAAATCTTGAAGATACACTAGATTACCTAGAATACATAACAGAGAATGCACAACAATGGAACACAGTTGGCACTTATGTGTCGTCTGTAAAACCACAATCATTTGGTAGAGGTATGTTTAACCTTAGGGAAGATCATGACCTTTTGATATGTGTGGGAGCTGATTTCGGTCGAGGTCCACAATCAAGAATGAGAGCTGAGGCCACGAACGAACCTTCAAAATAAGAGTTAAGCAAAGGTGTAGGTTACTATCCATCGGTGTGGTGGAAGCCGTAGACACTCCGACGCTCAAGTTAGCTTAAGGATGAATAAGTTTATGTAAAATGGGTTAAGGTCTATAGGATACCTCGCCACAGATTTGGTAGCCGTGAGGGCGGTATTGGAGTAGTGTATTGATGTTGAAGTAATCTCTAGGAGCAGATGTCCTTCTATAGTTTCGTCTTCTTCTTTTATGGGTTCCCTGATGCGGGGTCCCTATTCTGCCCGTTGGAATCCTCCTCAATGATGGTTTAATTCAGGTGTTTTATGTCTGATAACTGACGATCGTACATCTCCTCCGAAACCGTCGACTTCATGATGATATTTATGAATTCGGATCCACTTCCTGATCTTCGTAACTGGTGCCCGTTTGTCTGTCTTTATGTTAATGAGCTTGGGCCCGTGAGGCGGCCCGTGGACCTTCTACCGGGCTCCATATCTAGTGGTTGGCTTTGTGGTAAATGTCGATTTTATCCCTGGGCCCAATTTTGGCCTGTACAGTTTGTCCCCTACTCTCTAAGTCTGGAGGTCCTAGACTTGGAGAGTATCTTCGAGTCTGTCGAATAAATCGAGATATGGATAATCACTTCTCTGATCTTGGCGTTGGTCTAGAGATAATGACGTCACGTCTTGCAGTTAAGAGGAAAAATTAAGGTCTTCTTTGGTTTTCGGCAATAGCTCAGGAGGTGTCCTTGGTTTGTTTGGAACTGTCGGAGGCTTTTTGGGTATTAACTTTGACCGATATATCGTATAGTGTAGGGGGAACTCATATCTTTAGCTTGCGATCCGTGTGAGTTTATGGGGAATTTCCAATGTGGACTAAACAAGTTAATGGTTTTTAGAAGACATTTCACTCGACAAAGATTGAAAAAATTATATTTCAATTTGACTCGACAAGAGTCATTAGTGGAATGTCCTCGGTCGACTGAACCAGATGGTGGTTCATGAGTAACTTCACTCGACTTGTCGTACAAGGTGAATCAATTCCATGATTATGTTGACTCGACATGAGTCATCAGAGGTATGTCCTTGATCGACTGAACCAGATGGTGGTTCATGAATAATCACACTTAACTTGTCGTATGAGGCGAGTGTATTACATATTTCTACGACTCGATATGAGTCGTCTGGGGATGTCCCTGGTTGACCGAACCAGATGGTAGTTCAAGAATAATCACACTCGACTTGTCGTATGAGGCGAGTATATTCCATGTTTCTATGACTCGACATGAGTCATCAGGGAGATGTCCCCTGGTCGACCAAACAAGATGGTGGTTCAGGAATAGTCACACTCGACCTGTCGTATGAAATGAGTGTTATTCAATGATTTTATTTGACTCTACATGAGTCATCAGGGAGATGTCCCTTGGTCGACTGAACCAGATGGTAGTTCAGGAATAATCACACTTAACTTGTCACACCCGTCCCCTTAGGTAGGGTAGGGGTGAGACGGAGACTAGAAACTGGCAGAGTTTCCCCTGTAATATGGACTAATTCTCCAAATACAAGGAAAAAAATCTAAACTGAAATATCATCAAAACATAAAATCTCCATGAAGAAAAATACAATATCCTCAACAACAAGCAAAGGCTCAATGCCTAGCATCATAATACAAACTTTCCCAAGAAATACATATCTAGAATCCATAGTTTCAAAACATAACCAGGACACTCTATTGTTGGCACAACCTTTCTCTACTGGCAGAAAATGATGACGAAACAGCAGATGAAAAGATGATCTACTAATCTGCTAAACCTGAAATGTTAAGGAAAGGGGTAAGCTCATGCTTAGTGCAATGGATCACAGCTTAGTGCCGTGGATAATCAAGTAACAAAGTGGATCGAACAAGTCTTTCATAATATAAATGAATACATAAGCTGTAAATCGATATCTCAAACATTTACTTGAAATCATAAATCTCATTTCTCATAAAGCTCAAATCATAAATTTCATTTATCATAAAGCTCATACTGCTCAAACATACTTTGAATAATAAAGCTCATTTCTTCATCTATATGCACACTCTCGTGACAAATACGGCAAAACTGGCAACATGGGGCATCCCCACGGCAATAACTGGCATCCGGAGCAAACTGGCAACATGAGACCTCATCTCACGGCAATAAACCGGCAACATAAATGTACACGGGGTGCATCCTAGCATAAAATCATTTCTGAAATCCATGCTCATATATCTCAAATCATGCAAGTTTCTCATATATCACAAACACATGATTTCAACATAATCAATATTCGGTCCATACCTTATAGCAAAAATATAAACTTTCTAAAAATAAAACTCATTTAATGCATTACCTTAAAAATTCATTTAAGAAAACATACATACTATATACTTTAGAAAACATCAATGTTACAGGCTTATCCACGCACCTGGAGAGCTGACTACAGATAAAGGATCTATGCAGCAGGACCGTCCCTGCTTACGGTATCACGATCACCTATAGAGAAAAGAATTTACTATAAGGAACATAATCTTAACTAGAATGGATGAAAGAATATAAAAGAAACGTGATTCGGTCGCTCTCGCAAACTTAACGAAAATTACAATTCGGAGGTTCGATACTACTCGGAATGATCTGAAATTCGCGGAGGATACTCGGAAAATCGGCGGCAGAATTCTTCCTGGCGCGTGGGTTCCACGCGCCACCTCTCCTGTCCGCGCGTGGGCCTCACGCGCCGCCACATGAGGCGCGCGTGAGCGCCACGCTCCGGCCGAAATCTGGATTTTCCGATGGCCGCACGTTCGTCTCCCCCTCCCGGTTCTAGTGCCACTGACGGATCGTCGATCGGAGTTCCGAATCAACGGGAAATCGAGAAAAACCATAAAAAATTTCTTACCGAGATTTCTACGAAAATTGGGAGTTTCCCGAGTTGAAACTACCACCAAAATGATCCTCTCGTCGAGATCTACACTTTTCCTTAAGGACTCGGTCGAGTTTGACTGTCGGATCGACTGGATCGGGACTAAACTTCTCTTTTCTCTCTTTCTCGCCTGCTCTGTCTGACTCTTCTTATCTTTCTTTTTTAAAAAAAAGGCTGCTGTGAGTGTGTACAATATATATACTTACAAGGCGAATATCAATTGCCACCCTAAACTTGTCCTTAACTGCATCTTTAATTCCAACTTCCACAAACTTACTATTTAATCCTTAATTTCCACCCACCAAAAGTAATAAAATAAAAATATGGGTAAAATAATTAATTTGGGGTGTTACATAACTTGTCGTATGAGGCGAGTGTATTACATATTTATACGACTCGACATGAGTCGTCTGGGGATGTCCCTGGTCGACCGAACCAGATGGTAGTTCAGGAATAGTCACACTCGACTTGTCGTATGAAATGAGTGTTATTCAATGATTTTATTTGACTCTACATGAGTCATCAGGGAGATGTCCATTGGTCGACTGAACCAGGTGGTGGTTCAGGAATAATCACACTCGACTTGTCGTATGAGGCGAGTGGATTCCATGATTTTATGACTCGGCATGAATCATCTGGGGGATGTCCCATCGTCGACTGAACCAGGTGGTGGTTCAGGAATAATCACACTCGACTTGTCGTATGAGACGAGTGGATTCCATGATTCTATGACTCGGCATGAATCATCTGGGGGATGTCCCTTGGTCGACTGAACCAGGTGGTGGTTCAGGAATACTCACACTCGACTAGTCGTATGAGGCGAGTGGATTCCATGATTCTATGACTCGGCATGAATCATCTGGGGGATGTCCCCTGGTCGACTGAACCAGGTGGTGGTTCAGGAATAATCAAACTCGACTACTCGTATGAGGCGAGTGGATTCCAAGACTATGACTCGGCATGAGTCATTTAGGGGATGTCCCCTGGTCGACTGAACCAGGTGGTGGTGGTTCAGGAATAATCACACTCGACTTGTCGTATGAGACGAGTGGATTCCATGATTCTATGACTCGGCATGAATCATCTAGGGGATGTCCCCTGGTTGACTGAACCAGGTGGTGGTTCAGGAATAATCACACTCGACTTGTCGTATGGGACGAGTGGATTCCATGATTCTATGACTCGGCATGAATCATCTGGGGGATGTCCCCTGGTCGACTGAACCAGGTGGTGGTTCAGGAATAATCACACTCGACTTGTCGTATGAGACGAGTGGATTCCATGATTATTTGACTCGGCATGAATCATCTGGGGGATGTCCCCTGGTCGACTGAACTAGGTGGTGGTTCAGGAATAATCACACTCGACTTGTCGTATGAGACGAGTGGATTTCATGATTCTATGACTCGGCATGAATCATCTGAAGGATGTCCCCTGGTCGACTGAACCGGGTGGTGGTTCAGGAATAATCACACTCGACTTGTCGTATGAGGCGAGTATTGTGTGGTCGTTATTTATGGTACCTAAATTTTATTAGGTGTTAAGTCGAATGGCGAGTAGATACAGTGTCAAGCCTTGTATAGATGTTTTGTCGAATCGATGTTCCAATTTGCGTTGATCTTGTTTGAGGTGGTGTCGGATGACCAAACAAGTCGAACTAGTGGTTGTTTGAACGTCGAATCAAACTCTGACTTGATGAGTATATTATATGTATTTGGATTTCTGATGTCGTCGTGTCAAACGGGGAAGATACAAATGAAATTTTATTGACGTTGTGGTGAGTGCACAACATCTGATGATATAATTCCTTTCTCCATTCGACGATACCCATCAGAAAATATTTTGGCCTTTTCCACGTGTCATTAGATGCTGTAAGACCTAAAGCAAATTACGAGGCGTCCATTTGGCGGGAATTTTGGCGCCAAATCTTAGATAGCATGTATAAAGGAACTTTGGGTGTTTCATTTCGCCTCATTCGGGAGTCAAGTAAGGTGTGCTCTCAATAATTTCAAGGTATTCTTCGAAATCTTTCTCTTGTTCTTCATTCCTTTAAACATTCATAGTGAATATTCAAGCTGCTCTTAGGTAAATTAGGCTGTTTGATCTCCAGGTTTGTGTAACTTGTTTTAAATTTGTGTTTGTGGGTTTTGATCTTTAGGAGGTAGGCTACTAGGGGGTTTAGTTGTTTTTATGCTTGTCGTTTGGAAGATGTCGAGTGGAGAATCTTTAGGCAGTTTCGGTGCCAAGATCGATACTTATGTCGAGTCGTCAAGTGAAACCGTGGAATCATCAAGTGAAAGCAAGGAGGTTGTAAAGTGCAAAGATTTTTCGTACCAGGAGTTTATCGAGGGTGGCGTAGTTACCTTAGCTAGGCCTTCTCAACCAGTAACCACTGCCGAGGCCATACCATTAAGGTCTTTGCCCGCAGTTGGGGAGTCGAGTGAATTTGCATGTACGAGTGAACCTACTAACTTACTATCAAAGAATCCTGCAAGTCGAATGACTGGGAAAATATTGAGGGAACTCAGCTGTATGTACAGGTTCCCCAATTCTTTGGAACTCCGGGTGCCTTCGTTGAATGAAAGAATTGATTACAAGGTCCCTGGGTGGATGGAATTCTATGTGCGTCCATTTTTTATAGGGCTGAGGTTTCCTATTCCGAGACTGGTTTGGGAGGTTTTGGATCATTTCGGAGTTGCTTCTTCACAGCTGATGCCGAATGTATGGAGGATCTTATTGTCGATTGAATGTCTGCCCTTTGAATTTGGGGTACTTTTTGAGGTAAAGGACGTTTTAGAGACGTACTATCTGAAGGAACATTTGAAGGAGAAATGGAGGTATACATTGATCCTTCGTCAAAGAAAGACGTATTTAGTCACTGAATTGCCGACTAATGATAGGGGAAATTGGCAGTCTTATTATTATTTGTGAAGGGTGAGGGTATATTTGGATCGACCGGGGTTGGTCGAATCCCGGAATTTTGGTGTTTGTCGAGTGAGTAACACACTTTCGCTTAATTTCAATCTTTGAGTCGTTCATTTATCTTTGAGTAACCCTGCTCTTATTGTTGCAGATCCTCTACGGAACAAGTCATTCATCAGGACTGCATGTACAATCTCCAACACCAAAGCCATTCTGTCCCTATCGGCCGAAAAAAATGGACTGCAAAACTATTCTAACGGAAAAGAGGTTAAGGTCGATTCCGCTGTGGAAAGAAATCTATCATCGAGAAGAAGGTAAAGTTCTGGCCTTATGTAACGACGTTTTGTCCGTGATAAATAGTCGATGGTCGTGTCAACAGTTATATGGGGGATATAGATATTGAGAGCCCCTAAAACCCGAAGAATTTTTATGCGCAGAGGAAATGATGACTGGGCCATTCACCGTAGCTTCACTCGACGAAATGAAGAGCCGGAAAAAGTCAAGGAAGCTGAAGAAGAAAGAGTTAGAGGCTGAAAAAGAGGCTGGGCCTCAACAAAGAGAAATTGTTTCAAATGAGGGTGCCGTAGAGAAGGTGAAGTCGACTGCAACGATTTCTGCGGGGAAAAAGAGGAAGTCTGTTATTGAAGTGGAGGAGGAAGATGACTCTGATAACCTCATCTTAAAGGTTCCACGAGAGTCGACTGCTATATCTGATCCTTCAAGTATTAACTCATTCGTGGAAGGACTTCTTCTTGAAGAGGATGAAGTAAGATTGGCACAAATTGGCCCGGTGGAGGTCATGAAGAAAGCCATCGCACTAAATTATCAAGTGAGTAGCAACCCTTACTATTATTATTTTCATCATTTTTTTTATATGATGATCTGACTCGACTTCATCAGGCACTGGAATGCAGTCTATTCATGCGAAAAAATGTAGAGTCCAATCAAAGGAGGATCAAAGAGCTGGAGAAATCGCTGTCGGTGGTGAGGAATGAGTCATCAGAGTTGAAGTCTAGGCTGACTGCTTCTCAAATGAAGGAAAGAGTACTTGACAAAGAACTGAAGGAAGTTAATGCTGCTTTACAGTTGGAGAAGGAAACGGCTGAGCTGACAATCGATAGCTATAAAGAAGGTTTCGAGAATGTGAAGAAAGAAAAGGAATTACTTTTAGAGCAAATGGAGGACATCGCCATTGACTCCATGATGAGAAACATATGTGATTTAATGAGGGAATTCTTAGCTGGGAAACACGTAGACTGGAAACCTGAGAAGTGGATTAGAGAATATGAGAGGCGTGAGGCCGGTATTTCTTCTTCGACGGAAGATGCTGGTGAAGAAAAAGGGTTGGAGGTCGAGTCAAAGAAGGATGAGGCGGAAACAGATGCACTTGCTGTTGCTGAAACAGAGGAGGTCGAAAGAAATTTAGGGGGAGAAGAAGTCGTTCCGGAAGCTGTCGAAACCCAAGATGATGTACCTTCCAGTCTTCCTACGGCTACCGACGATGCACAAGAAAATGTCTAAGTAGTTTCAGGGACTAAAATTAACTTCGAAATTTTGTATGAAGTTGAATTAGTAGTTTAACAGGAGGGCGGAAATCAAGTTTTGTATGTGTTGATTATGTCGTATGATATTCTATCGAACGATCTTTTGATGTGTTGTACAAATTTCGACTGATATTTTGATTAACAATCTTTTATTGCAATTAGTCGAACGAGTTCTACAGATTTCTTTATTCATTCTTAAAACTACTAACTGAAAATATAATCGAAAACAAACAAACCACAAAACATAAGTGTTACCGGTTGAATCGCTTAAGATGCACCGCGTCCCAACTGTTGTGCACGAGAGTCCCCTCCATAGTCTGTAGCTTGTAGGCTCATTTCCCGACAACTTTCGTGACGAGATAAGGGCCTTCTCAATTTGGACCCAACTTCCCGTCTCCAATTTCCTTGGTGTTCTGGAACACTCTCCGTAGGACCCAATCTCCAGCTTTGAAATTCCTACTCATAACATTTTTGTCGAAGTATCTGACCATCCTCTGTTGATAATCGGCCAGTCGAATGGAAGCTCGGTCTCTTATCTCTTCAATCGTGTCGAGTTTGAAATTCATCAGTCGTTGATTGTTTTCTTCGTTGAGATATTGGTAACGTGTTGAAGGGATGACTTCTTCAGTTGGAATGACTGCTTCCGTTCCAAATGCTAATGCGAAAGGAGTTTCGCATGTTGAAGACCTCACCGTTGTCCTGTATGACCATAACACCCCTGGTAGTTCATCCGCCCATGCTCCTTTGGATTTCTCTAACCTCTTCTTCAACGTGTTCATGATTGTCTTGTTGGACGATTCTGCCTAGCCGTTTGCTTGTGGAAAGCGTGGTGTCGAAAAGTTCAGCTTTATGTCCCATTTCCTACAAAAGTTTTGAAAGTGATGGCTGATGAATTGAGAGCAATTGTCAGTCACAATTTCTCTTGGTATGCCGAACCGACAAATGATGTTTTTCCATACGAATGTTTCAACTTCTTTATCGCGACTCTAGCGAATGCTTCGGCTTCAATCCATTTTGAGTAATAGTCTGTCAGAACAAGCATGTAGACTCGTTGGCCAGGCGCTGTTGGGAGTTTTCCTACAATGTCCATTCCACACTTCATAAGCCATGAAGATATAATGGGATTTAGTTTCTCCGGTGGGAGATGAGAAACTGGCGCAAATCTCTAACATTTATTGCACTTTTTAGTGAATTCTATGGAATCAGTTCTCATTGTCGGCCAATAATACCCAGTCGAATGCACACGAAGAGCCATGCTCTTGCCACCAGAATGGTTCCCACATTCCCATTCATGCAACTCTGTCAATACATGCTGTGCTTCGTCGTGTGTTAGGCACTTCAAATAAGGTCCTGTGAAAGATCTTCTTAGCAGCTGGCCGTCGAACATAACAAACCTTGCAGACTGTCTCTGGACTTTTCTGGCTTGCACTTTGTCGTCTGGAAGCGAGCCCGTTTGCAAGTACTCGATTATAGGCGTCATCCAGGTATCGATCGAATCGACCGCAGCAACAGCTGTTTCTTCATTCCAAATTGCCGGCCAGCACAAATACACCACATGAATTGTTCGTGGTTTATCACTCGCCATTGTTGATCCCAAAGTTGCCAATGCATTGCTTGGGAATTTTCGCTTCTCGGGACTTGGGTTATGGAAAACTTCTCAAATGTCGACTGAATTTCTTTTACCTTCTGCAAGTAGGATGCCATTGCTTGACCCCTGGCGTGATAAGATCCCTCGATCTGGTTGACTATCAGCTGGGAGTCGGATTTTACTTCTATCACCTTAGCTCCCAACTCTTTAGCTAATAATAACCCTGCGATCAACGCCTCATACTCTGCTTCGTTGTTGGTAACTCTGAAACCGCATTTGATTGCCTGTTGCAAGGTGTCGCCTGTCGGGGTAGTGATCATGATACCGAGACCGCAGCCTTTCTTGTTGCAGGACCCGTTGACTGCTAACTTCCAAGGTATTGTCGGCTGAATGGAGTTGACCTCAATTCCAGCCGATGCAAGGAGATCAGGGGCGAAGTCGGCCACGAAATCTGCCAGTGCTTATGATTTGATGACGATCCTTGGCTCGTAAGTTATATCGTGTTCCCCAAGTTTAATTGCCCATTTCATAAATCTTCCTAACAATTCTGGTTTATGAAGTATGCTTCTTAAAGGATACGTCGTGTACACCGTGATTGGGTGTCCTTGAAAGTAAGGTCTGAGTTTTCGCGCGGCTGTGACAAGGGCGAAAATCAATTTTTCCAAATACCATATCCATTTGTTTCATGAATATTGAAAAAGTCTTCAACCATACACATGAAGAGGGAATTTTATATTCAGGCTTTGTTTTTTTTTTTTTTTTTTTTGATATATGGCAATGCTTAAGTAAATGAAAAGAAAAAGAAAGACAACTCACTTCATCCTCTGGAAAGATGATTATTGCAAATTAACCACCAAGCTGTAAAACTAAACTCCAATAGCGAGCAGGCCAACATATCTTCATGACAACGTTCTCCTAGAAGATAGATGTAACATACAATTAGCATAGAAATAGCTAGAAATAAATCTCACTTCAATCGCAATAGATAAATCATTTTTTCTTGGGTCAATGTCATTCTCTGTCGTTGAACTTGAAGCTTTTGTTTCAGATTATGTCTCTCGTAATTGTTCCTTAGCTGTGACCCTCATATTTCAAATTCTGATTAAAATAAACAAGGCATGAATTTTAGGGGGGGAAAGCATAAAAACATTAGTTTATGCCTGAAACCATTCAACTACACAAGCATTCTTAGCATACTTCAACTGGATTTCTATATGAAGGGATGCAACCTGCTGCTCATCAGTCCTTTGTTTTGCAGCTTTAAAGGCAGTCTGTAGTAAACATTTTGTTAGAAAATAGCTACTTAAAAAAAATTGTTTTAAAGCCATATTTATTAATTTAGAAGGGAAAAAAATAACATATTTGGTTTTTTCCTATGCTAAACTAACTGTCTAAAACTGATAACTGACAGCAGAAAGCAGTCTGGTACTGTTATGATCTTATGTACCTGAAGATGGGAACTTCTAAATAGAGTACTTGCTATACAATTACCGGGGGGCCAACTGGGGGAGCCTGAGGGATAAATTTACAGTCACCAAAGCCATTGAAGCACCCAGCCATGATAAACACACAACAATCTTCCCCATTGATCAATTCTTCCTTCAGACAATGGAGCCAATCTGTGATGACAAGCATCAGCAAGACTCTCCAGTCATTCAAATTCCGGTCCCACCACACCACAACATCAAGCCCCAAAACTTTCTTTGCATGAGGCACTCTCTTGTCCAAATCACACACAGGCATCAATGGGTAATAGTGTGAGAACCAATCAAATTTCTCTTCTTGTGAGCCAGTTCCAAGCTCTGGCTCTGGTGGGCCTTCGGCTTCGGTTGAAACTTGAGATGATGGAGATAAAATGGTGCAAAGCTTGGATGATTTTCATGAGAAAGATGATGAAGTGCAGAAGTGGGTACTGGACAGAAATGAAAATTCAAGAACTTGGGCTTTGTGAAGTGGGGTTTGTACTGAAGTGTTAATGGAGTGGCATAAAATGGTGAAACTGAGGACAGTCTAAGAGCTTCCGGCTCTGGTGGGCCTTCGGCTTCGGTTGAAACTTGAGATGATGGAGATAAAATGGTGCAAAGCTTGGATGATTTTCATGAGAAAGATGATGAAGTGCAGAAGTGGGTACTGGACAGAAATGAAAATTCAAGAACTTGGGCTTTGTGAAGTGGGGTTTGTACTGAAGTGTTAATGGAGTGGCATAAAATGGTGAAACTGAGGACAGTCTAAGAGCTTCCATGGCTGCATCCAGCAGAGCAACAAGATGGCATAATTCTGTTCAGTTCAGGTGAGAACTGGATTCACCTAAGTTGTAGTGTGGCGGTGAGTCCAACACAACAGCTTCCATGGCTGCATCCAGCAGAGCAACAATGTCTAAGCATATTCAAACTATTTCATGGTCCCAATAAAGTAACAGAACAAACCTTCATCAGGAGCTGTGTGACAGCCTTCATGGTGCATACATACTCCTCTGTCAAATTACAACCCTAAACTGTACCTACCATAACCAAGCGATCATACCTGAGTTGCCTCCATGTCAGCAACCGAGTCAAATTTCATGGTTTGTCCATTTATTGACTACAAAAAATCATTGGCAACTTTCAGGCTTCAGCAACATATTTCACTTGCCTTCTTCCTCTTCCTTATTTATTGGCACTACCACCAATTCACAACACTCAACGAAATGCATAAACTCCAAGGTTGTTAAAGGCGAGAGGCGCACTGAGGCGATCAGAGCCAGGGGCGCGAGGCGCAAGGCGAGGGGCGCGAGGCGCACGCCTCACAGACACGAGGCGCACGCCTCACAGACACGAGGCGCACGTTTATTAATAATAATTAAATTTGTAATATATGCATTATTAACTTGTAAATATAAAAAAACAAAAAAAATAGTAAATAGATAATAATATTTTGACATATACTCTACTTTTATATTACTTCTACTTGTCTAACTCATAATACTTGATAAAATATACACAGTTCAAAACTTCAAATTCAAGAAAATAATAAAAACAAACGTAATTAAAAATACGCATAGTTCAAGTTCAAGAAAATGAAAAACAACAAGCATTAAAAAAACATCTGCTGAAAAAATATAACTGAAAAATAATCGTTAATAAAGAAAATATAAAAGAAAGAATCGTAGATAAAGAAAATGGAAAAAATAAAGAAAAAATATGAAGAAAGAAACAAAGTTAAAAAAAGTTCAAAAAAAAGAATTGTAAAAGAAAAAAGAAATACAAATGTAAAAGAAAGAATTGTAAATAAAGAAAATGCAAAAAAAAAGAAGAAGAAAGAAACAGAACTATAAAAGAAAAAAGAAACATAAATATAAAAGAAAGAATTGTAAATAGAGAAAATGAAAAAACAGAAAAAAGATGAAGAAAGAAACAGATTTGGAAAAAAAAAAGTGTAAAAAAATTGATGAAAAAACTGGAAAACCATGATGCGCGCGCCTCTGTGCGCCTCGCGCCTCACTGCGCCTCGTGCGCCTCGCTGCGCCTCACTGCGCCTCACTGGAATCGCCTCGCCTCGACTGGATAGATGCGCATCGGCGATCGCCTCGTGCGCCTCTCGCCTCGAGGCGCGCCTCAGTGCGCCTCTAACAACACTGATAAACTCAGAATATATTATGAAATTACAAATGTTTCAAAAACAACAACAGAATATGGCATCATTTTCGAAGAAACTAGATTTAGTATCTTCAATTTTTGTTATGCTCTGTGTCAGTACCTACATACATACATACAAACATATATATCCCTCCCTAGCCTTTTTTAATTTTTTACCATTTCTTGTTCTTATGTTTTCTCACACCAAACCAACCAAAACAAAGCCTTTTGCTTTCTCACAGAAGAAAAAAATAATTTAATAAAAATAATCTATTAATCTTTAACTTTGTTATTTGGTTAATAAATTTAGTATTAAATTAAAGATTATGTTTTCTCACACCAAACCAACCAAAACAAAGCCTTTTGCTTTCTCACAGAAGAAAAAAATAATTTAAATAATAATATAATATTAATTAACTTTAATTTGTTAGAATAAATTCAATAAAGTATTAAATTAAAGATTAATAAAGCTAGAGTGAGTCGCTAACATTTTCCCTAAAATTACAAATCTGAAATTTCTCTTAGAAAAATAAAATAACAAGATTAAAATAAACATCACCTTAACACTGAAAAGAGTTGTAGTGCTTGAGGGGTTTGGGCGACCGCTGTGGCAACAGACTCTTCATCTTGGCAGGATGATTTCCCCACATTTCTGGACCTTCGGCATCAAGCTCCTATCTGCAATCCTACTACTGTCAATACTTCACGGCCAATATATTTGTAGTTTTGTATCAGACAGAGCTCTGAGAGGATCATCTAAGATTAGGGTTCTTCAGACAAACAGAATAATTTTGGAGAATATTACATATTAAATGTGTTTAATTATTATTGAAAAATAGACAACTCTTGAGGTAACAAGGAAGTTCCAACAAAAACCTCATAAATAACCCCGTTACTTAAGATGCCCATTATCTCTTTCTACCACCACGCTCTCTCAACGAAAGTGTTAGTGTTTCTCCTATTCCAACGTTATCATATGCAAGTCACATATTATCCTTCAGAAACCTAGCTTTTCCACTCAATTTCTGTTTGTTTGCAGGAAGCTGAATCTCTCCAGAAATTTTCTCTTTCAAACTGCCAACAGTTTCAGATAAAGACTGCATTGTAATCTCCAGAAGTTGCCCTTTCAGATTTCCTTCATCAACATTGGGAACAGACACGGTGATGCGAACAGGTCCCTACAAAAAAGCACCACATCAATAAGCTAAAATACAGAAACCTAATTGGCCACTAGCAATATAGAGAAAAAGTAACAAACCCTTCAAAGAAAGTATTCAACATCTTTCAACAAGAGATTGAATCTGATCATAAGGCGAAAAAAATAAAAGGATTAGCCAAAATATATAAACCTAAATATACCAAGCATTCTTAATTGGCCCAGCAATGTGTTTCTTTACCAAGATATCCATTTCAAGAACAAGCAAATGCCTATTAAGCGCACAGTACAACACGAACAGTGCTATAATTGCAGATTTCGTCAGTATTAACTTCATTTCCTCACTATACACTTTGTCTAGACTCTAGAGGGAAGCCAAGAGTTTTTCTTCTAACAGAAGTTTTACACTTTGTCCAGAGAAGCCAAAGTATATAAAAGCTTGCTTGCAACAGATGTCTTATGTAAACAACTTAAAGCAACAAACAAACAAATAATTTCAGTACCCCCAAAGTTCAATGCCTGAAAAATAGATTAATATTACAGCCAGACTCGATTGGAATTTTTTTAACAAATGAAACAGCAGAACAAATAACCATAAAGAGAACTCATAAACTCTGGAACTCCATCATTTTAGGTCCAATTTCACTTAACATGAAACAGCAGAAAATTTAGAGTCAAAAATCTCAGTTCAACTATTGACCGTATATAGTACAAAACAAGCCCTTCACAAAAATTATTCGACTGCTTGTCTGCTTTCTACAAAAGATTGGATCTGGCCAAAAAAAGGATTCCCCTCCAAAAAGGCAATGTCTCACATATAACATAAACCATAATAAAACCAAGCATTCTTAATTGGCCCTTTGAAAGAATCAAGGCTAACACCTCAACTGCTTTCCAGAGTTCTTTCAAATGGATAGTAAACACCTCAGCTCGCAGTATCATTTAATTGTTCTGAAAAAAGATAAATGTAACAAGTCAACTTTAAAATTCCAAGCATTTAGACAGTTGTGCTGCTACTCTCAATGATCTTACCATGTTCACAGAAATTAATCAAGACAGAACATAAGATAATTTAGGATAGGATAAACAAATATTCCTGAAATCGTAGTATTGGTGATGCGGCAAAAACACAGGCACGGTGATGCGAACAAGTCCCTATAAAAAAGAACCACATCAATAAGATAAAATATAAATTTCTAAATGCAACATAAAGAAGGCTGTCCAACTCAAAATAGACAGCAAGTAATAGTATAACATGCATCTATTAAAAAAACAACACTCCTTCAAATGGATAAAGCAGACCACAGTATGACTTTCCGAAGAAAGTTCTCCCAGAATAACAACTACAAGTGCAAAAGAAGCAATTAGTAGCATCATATGGAGATTTGGTCGCTGCCTGAGCAAAAGGAACTCCTCTGACTCCCAAAGCTCTCTGAGTGTTGCCAAGAAGCTGGTTCTGAAGTAGACATTAAAGTACCATCAGTTTACGACAACAATAATAGGGTCTCAAATAGTTATCCTAAAGATGGATAACCAATACATTATCCCACATATAACATCAAAGAAGGTTGAGTTATAGAATTGTCAGTCGACAAAGGTGCCTTGAACAGGCAGGGAAATTTCTATAATCTTATGCAAATAAGTCCACACCGTATGAAGATGTTCCCTACAAAAACAAAACCTGAATCCTAGCAAACAATAAACGGGCCTTTGAATCACTACATTTACCAGGATCAAAATAACAGTTGCGTAACTCAAAATAGACAGCAAGGAATAGTATAGCATGCATATATTAAAAAAACAAGACACTCCTACAAATGGATAAAGCAGACCACAATATGACTTTCCGGAAGAAAGTTCTCCCAGAATATCAACTACAAGTGCAAAAGAAGCAAGTAGTAGCATCATATGGAGAGTTGATCTCGGCCTGACTCCCAAAGCTCTCAGAGTGTTGCCAAGAAGCTGGTTCTGAAGTAGACATTAATGCACCATCAGTTTACGACAACAATAAAAGGGTCTCAAATAGTTATCCTAAAGATAAAAAATTATGTTAAAAAAACACCAAGGATTAATCTCTCAATCATCAGAACTAAATATTTCACCATCTATCTCTGCTCCCAATACGTCAAATGCCTAGTATTTCCAAACCAATTGTCAAAATTTGAATATGACTACAGATTATTTTCTACAAATATGACTTTCATTTAGTAAAATATATGACAAATTCTTTCACAGCCCCATATTCTGGGCTAGCACATTGCTTGGCAACCCTCAAAACTTCTAAACCAGAAGCAAAGAAAATAGCAGGTACCCAACTGAGAAATGTCTAACATTCAAAAAAAAAAAAAAAAAAAAAAAAGGTAAAAGAAAGGAAACTCTTTGCATAGCAACTTGAAGAAGCAAAAGAGGTAACAATTTTCCCAATAAAGCAAAAAAATGATCACTTTTTTCTAGAAACATCAACCAAAAGGACATATCAAGAGCAAAGATATATATGTTAATGCAAATTATGCCAAATTGCTTTGCATGCAGCTAAAAAGCAATGTTCATAGTAGTTTCCACACTGTAATGAAGATGATGCCATTATTATCAAAACTTGATGAACCATTGCTTATAAAACACACTTGTTTGAACCTGTCATTTTGTACATGGTTTGTAAACCCTACAAGACAACTACAGTTACAAGAACAATAACTGAAGACCGTGAGAATAAGACTAATAGAACAAAGTCAAAAGAATAATAAACCTCATCCAAAAAAAATAATTATATGAATGATTTATTCACTCAATTCACCGTAAGAAATCGAACTCAAAATCTACGAATGTATTAATCAAGTAAGCTAAATGTTTCAAGGAAGGTGAAAAGATATTATATTCACATTACTGTAATTAATATATGTATATAATAACTATAGAAATTCATAATAGAATTTTTACTTCAACTGGAATTGGCAGAAATAAACAAGTATATATAACAGAGAAAAAAAATTCATATGTGCTATGTGATTAAGATTCAAACATACCCTTCAGAGACTTTGATGAATAAAGAAAAAATATAAAGATCTGTGCTAGTATAAATAAATATCTTCAATTATAAATTATTCTTGTGTTTATTTAACCTGGGGACATGCTATGTGTAACGTCATTTCTTCCCAATTTTAAAAGATAAACTGGAGGGGGAGATTTTTATTTTTATTTTGAAAAAAAACATGTACTAATTAATTTTGTTCAGAATATGCTTCTTTTAATGATAGATAAAAATTAGAGATCATGGAAAATGATATTTATATAGAGAAATGATAAAATGTGATAAAACAACTTTTAAAATTACGTAATTTTAAATGTTAAAAAAATATCAAAATTACATAATTTGAAGATTATTTTATCGTTCTTTTTTCACCCATTTTATATAAATATCATTACTCTAGAACATATACGTTGAAGCAGGACGGATTAAGACTAAACTTTGAGGTAACCCGTAATAATCTTGTTAGCTGTTGCTTGTTATCACAGAAATAATCTTGCTTTTCATGCGCATCTACTACCACAATAGGCTATATGCAAAACGCAATGAGTGAACTCCGGTTCATCTCAAACAACACACATTCCAATACAACTTCATCAATAGAATGTCTGCCAAGCAAAATTTAAATCACAGATAAGTGAACAGCAAAACCTGAAAACACAATATTATATATTATTACAAAAACGGAAGGATGTAGCAAACTACATTAAATCACGTCAAAATAAATACTTCAAATCCATAAAAGTCCATGGCTGCATAGAAGTCTTAGTAATGTAACACCAATTACACTCATTAGCTTGCTTGGCAGGTTTTCGAATTACTGACATCTCAATGTTGCTATGTATGAGATATCTAAACAAGAAAATTTTTGAATGAACCAAAAGATAATACCCCACCAAACTTTCTAATTTGTGTCAAGAATAGAATGCCACCAGACTGTAATATAGATATAAATCACATTATAAATCATTGATAGCTTAACCCAAAAGAAATAAAGAGAACTATTCATCAAATCTTTTAACATCGAGTGCCCCAATAAAACTGGCGACAGCAAATCATCATAAAAAGAACTCGTAATCTCGGGCACTCCAACAGTTTAGGACCAAATTTCACTTAACAGGAAACAACATAAAATTTACAAAGCCAAAATCTCAGTTCAACTTATCAACCAATAGCAATATAGAGAAAAAGAAACAAACCCTACAAAGAAAGTATTCAACAGCTTTCTACATGAGATTGATTTTGATCACAAGGCGAAACAAATAAAGAATTAACCAAGATACATAAACCTAATTGGCCAATAGCAAAATAAAGAAAAAGAAACAAATCCTTCAGAGAAAGTATTCAACATCTTTCAACACTAGATTGAATCTGATCATAAGGCGAAACAAATAAAAGGATTAGCCAAAATACATATCAAGAGCAAAGATATATATGTTAATGCAAATTACGCCAAATTGCTTGTCTGCCCCCATTGATGCTTGGAAAACTACCAATTATCTTGTAAAAAAAAAACATGAACTCGTGTATCTTGTAAAAAAAAAAAACACAAAGAACAACCACCACCTACACCTGATCCTCATCCACATTTTGTTGCATACGATATTCTGTGACAGTAGACAACAAATACCAATTAACTTGGAAAATATCACTTTGAAATCTATTAAAAAGGGAAAACCAATAATTGGACAGAACAGAAGCCTAGCATTTTCTTTTGTATGAAGAGAAACTATAACTTCATAGAATACTTAGCTCACAAGGAAACACAATCCTTAAAAATCACTAGAGGCACATGAAAACCTTTAAATACTTAGCTCACAAGGAAACACAATCCTTAAAAATCACTTGAGGCACATGAAAACCTTTGAACTGCCAAGAACAAGGAGATGATCAGAACCCATACGGTAATTGAAACCAATTACTAGTTATCACATAAATAACCTTGCTTTCATGCACATCTACTACTAGGATAGGGTAGGATACACAAGCATTCTTAGCATACTTCACCTGGATTTCATCAGTCCTTTGTTTTGCAGCTTTAAAGGCAGCCTGTAGTAAACATTTTGTTAGAAAATAGCTACTTGAAAAAAAAATTATTTTAAAGCCATATTAATTTACAAGGGAAAAAAATAACATATTTGGTTTTTATATGCTAAACTAACTGTCTAAAACTGATAACTGACAGCAGAAAGCAGTCAGGTACTGTTATGATCTTATGTACCTGAAGGTGGGAATTTTTACACAGAGTACTTGCTATACACTTACCGGGGGGCCATCAGGGGGAGCCTGAGGGATAAATTTACAGTCACCTGAGCCATTGAAGCACCCAGCCATGATAAACACACTGCTGCACCCTTCCCCATTGATCAATCCTTCCTTCATCAGAATTTTAAAGACCGGCCTTGTTCTAGGCTCAAAAAACTTCAATGATTAATATCTTCAGTTTTTGTTATGCTCTGTGTCAGTACCTACATACATACATACATACAAACATATATATCCCTCCCTAGCCTTTTTTTATTTTTTACCATTTCTTGTTCTTTTGTTTTCTCACACCAAACCAACCAAAACAAAGCCTTTGCTTTCTCTCAGAAGGAAAAAAATAATTTAATAAAAATAATCTATTAATCTTTAACTTTGTTATTTGGTCAATAAATTTATTATTAAATAAAAGATTAATAAAGCTTGAGTGAGTCGCTGACATTTTCCCAAAAATTAGCAAATCTGAAATTTCTCTTTGAAAAATAAAATAAAAAGATTAAAAGAAACATACCTTAACACAGAAAACGAGTCGTGGCATTATTTTGGAAGAAACTAGATATAGCATAAATAAAAAGTTAAAATTCATATATATCTCTCCCAATATTTTTTTCTTTTTTGGGCAATCTTTATCCAAGCCAAGTAAAGATTGGGAAAATCCAAGTTTTTTTCCAAAAAAAAAAGAAAGAAAGAAAGAAAAACAAAAAGGAAACGCAAAGAAAATGAAATTGAGATAGATTTTTTTTTTTTTTTTGGTTTACTAACAGCAGGGAAGGGAATGCAATTTAAAATAATATTAGATAAGCCTTTAAATCCTGAAAATTTGTTATTTCTCAATGAATTTAGTATTAAATTGAAATTTATTAAAGCATGTGTAATTTTTTCCCCAAATTGTAAAAATAAAATAAAATAAAAAGATGGAAAGAAACACAACCTTAACAACGGAAAAGAGTCTGCTGCGCTTGAGGGTTTTGGGTGGCCGCTGCGGCAACGGACTCTAATTAGGGTTCGGAGATGACATCAATTTAAGTTTGGAGTCTCAAGAACTGTCCGTCGTCGCAATTTCAGTTCGAATTATGAGACTAAAAAATGATCAAGAAGAAAACAAAGAAACGTGCTTTTAATCAACAAAGCGAAAAGCATTGCAATGATGGGTTTGTGTTTCTAGGGTTTCGAAAGAAATGAGCTTCTTTTTCCTTTTTTTAATCAAACAGCGTAGAGAAATTAAATCAAGTTAGGGTTGGTTATATAGAGAGAACGAACTGCTGGTGTCCTGATTCTCAACGGATACTATTAATTAATTTGAAACAGAAAAATCTGATAATATCAGAACCCGCGCCTCGCAATCTCTCTGTAAAGATCCTGCAAAGAGGTGTCAATTAGCCGTTAGAAAACAAGATTATGGCGGACACAGAGATCCTGCACGTATTTATAGGTTTTCGAAACCATTCAACACGTGTGAAGAGAAATCAATTTGACTCACTGTAAGTTGTTGAGTTGAGGCGGTTTTTATTTTTATTTTGTATTTATTTATATATTTTACACATTAAAATATTTTTGGTAGATGTATTGGGCCTCAAGGGCCCGTTAAGTATTATTATTTAATTATTATTATTTAATAACATTCATGTAATAATAATAATAATTAATATTAATTACTAATGATTATTATTTTTTATTAGTGTTATTAAATAATAATTATTATTATAACATTGCTATTTTATTATTATATAATAATTTATTATTTTATATTATTATTATTTTTGTTTATTATTAATTACTATTATTATTTTATTTAATATTAAATATACATTGCTAAGATGCTAATATTAAATATATATTATTTTATTTGATATTAAATATACACAATTCTCAATTAACGCACTCACTGTGTCAATTTGAAGATGATGCCTATTGTCTACTTTGCATTCTCTTTAACAAATAAAATACTTGCATAAAACAGCAGAACAAATAACATAACTTCTTGATAGGACAAGTAATCTCTTAGGAACAAACAAACAAGTATTTTCAGTGTCCCCAAAGTTCATTGCCAGAAAAATAGAACAATGTTACATCCAGACAATTTCACTTAATATAAAACAGCATAACAAATAACCATAAAAAGAACTCCTAAACTCTGGCACTCCAGCATTTTAGGTCCAATTTCACTTAATATGAAACAGTAGAAAATTTTAAAAAGGATAAACATCTGCACTTGAAAATTATTATCTCGGTTCACAAAACATACTACAAAAGAAATCAAGAAACCAACATCGCCTGTTTCTCTGTCATTTTCTTATTGTTTCTCTCCAAATTTAGAAACTATCAAAACTAAGGTCTGTAATTAATCTGAACAAATTCTCTCTTAGTTTAGATTTTCATTTTCGTGACATGTAGTTTCATCAGATCCACATTTCACACGAGTGGACATTACTAGCTATAAGCTAGTTAATTAAAGACTAAGCTCTGCAATTAATCTGACTAAATTTTCTCTCAGTTTGCTCCTATATTTGGTATACTTGTACACATGAAACAAGTGCTTGATGCCCTTAACTGTACACCAAGGGGGGCTCTCATGTAATCATATTAGTCAACAACATAGTATTTTCACATAATATGAAGTGTAATTTCAGTGAAGAAGAGCATGGTTGTAATCATGGAAATGGAAGTTTTTGTGTATGGAGTGGGATAACCACATTGATGCAAGTTCAGAGAAGAGTTGTGCTAGTTATAAAAACAAGAAAGCTAAAAACCCCACCTGCCTTGGTCGATTTACAAAATAAACTTGATAAATAGCACATACCACTGTTATGTTTCTGCAATAAGTGGCTTTTCTAATGTAAGCAAGCAAAAAGCACGAGTGAATCTCAATAAGCACTTGCTATAAACGGGTTGAGGGGCAACATAGAAGCGACATTCTATAATCTTAGGCAAATAAAGTCCACACCGTAGGAAGATGTTCCCTACAAAAGGAACTCCTCTGACTCCCGAAGCTCTCAAGAGTGTTGCCAAGAAGCTGGTTCTGAAGTAGACATTAAAGTACCATCAGTTTACGACAACAATAATAGGGTCTCAAATAGTTATCCTAAAGATAGAAAACCAATACACTATCCCACATATAACATCAAAGAAGGTTGAGTTATGGAACTGTCAGTCGTCATACATGGAAAAATAGACAACTCTTGAGGTAACAAGGAAGTTCCAACAAAAACCTCATAAATAACCCCGTTACTTAAGATGCCCATTATCTCTTTCTACCACCACGCTCTCTCAACGGAAGTGTTAGTGTTTCTCCTATTCCAACGTTATAATATGCAAGTGACATATTATCCTTCAGAAACCCAACTTTTCCACTCAATTTATGTTTGTTTGCAGGAGGAAGCTGAATCTCTCCAGAAATTTTCTCTTTCAAACTGCCAACAGTTTCAGATAAAGACTGCATTGTAATCTCCAGAAGTTGCCCTTTCAGATTTCCTTCATCAACATTGGGAACAGACACGGTGATTCGAACAGGTCCCTACAAAAAAGCACCACATCAATAAGCTAAAATACAGAAACCTAATTGGCTAATAGCAATATAGAGAAAAAGTAACAAACCACCCTTCAAAGAAAGTATTCAACAGCTTTCAACACGAGATTGAATCTGATCATAAGGTGAAACAAATAAAAGGATTAGCCAAAATACGTAAACCTAAATATACCAAGCAATCTTAATTGGTGCCCACCAATGTGTTTCTTTACCAAGATATCCATTTCTAGAACAAGCAAATAACCATAAAGAGAACTCATAAACTCTGGAACTCCAGCATTTTAGGTCCAATTTCACTTAACATGAAACCGCAGAAAATTTAGAGTCAAAAATCTCAGTTCAACTATTGACCGTATATAGTACAAAACAAGCCCTTCACAAAAAGTATTCGCCTGCTTGTCTGCTTTCTACAAAAGATTGGACCTGGCCAAAAATAGGATTATCCCCCAAAAAAAAAAAAATTCAAGGCTAATTCCTCACATATAACATAAACCATAATAAAACCAAGCATTCTTAATTGGCCCTTTGAAAGAATCAAGGCTAACACCTCAACTGCTTTCAGCAGAGTTCTTTCAAATGGATAGTAAACACCTCAGCTCACAGTATCATTTAATTGTTCTGAAAAAAGGTAAATGTAACAAGTCAACTTTAAAGTTCCAAGCATTTAGACAGTTGTGCTGCTCCTCTCAGTGATTTTACCATGTTCACAGAGATTGGTGAAGACAGAACATAAGATAATTTAGGATAGTATAAACTAATATTACTGAAACCATAGTATTGGTGATGCGGCAAAAACACAGGCGAAAGAAAAAAGATGGAAGATAATTTTATCCGAACTGGCATTCTGCATGAGACTATGAGGATGTTATGCATCATATGTGTGAATAAATGTAGCAAGGAAAGACAAAAGAGAGAAAATTCTACAGTGATTATACTGGTAAAACTTTCCGTTTCTTAGGCAATTTGGCAGTTAATCTCTCAATCATCAGAACTAAGATATTTTACCACCTATCTCCGCTCCCAATACGTCAAATATCTGGTATTTCCACACCAATTGGAGACTACAAAACAATAAATCCCAAGTGCAGTACTGGCAAAATTTGAATATGACTACAGATTATTTTCTACAAATATGACTTTCTTTTAGTAAAATATATGACTATTCTTTCACAGCCCCATATTCTTAGCCAACACATTGCTTGGCAGGCCACAAAACTTCTAAACCAGAAGCAAACAAAAAAGCAGGTACCAAACTGAGAAATGTTTATAACATTCTTCTTTCACACACAAAAAATAAAAAGGAAACTCTTTGCATTGCAACTTGAAGGAGCAAAAGAGGCAACAGTGAAGGCTATTTCATGGTTCCAAAAAAATAACAGAACAAACCTTCATCAGGAGCTGTGTGACAGCCTTCATGGTGCATACATACTCCTCTGTCAAATTACAACCCTAAACTGTACCAATTCTCAGGCACCTAATGAAGTTGTTACCTTTTACTAGTTATCACATAATTAACCTTGCTTTCATGCGCATCTGCTACTAGGATAGGCTATAACGCAAAATGCAATGCATCCATTAACCCGTGTTCATCTCAAAAAGCACGTTCCAATACAACTTCATCACTAGAATGTCTGCCAGAGCAAAATTGAAATCACAGAAAAGTGAAAAGAAAATCCTGAAAACACCATATTATTTATTATTACTTAAACTGAAGGATGTGGCAAAAGCCATTAAATCAAGTCAAAATAAATAACTGTAAATTCATAAGAGAGTCCATGGCTGCATAGAAGTGCTCGCAATGTAACACCAATTAGACTCATTAGCTCCGCAGGCATTTCAATTACTGATATCTCAATGTTGCAATATATGAGAAACCTAAACAATAAAATTTTTAACTGAACATAAAGATAATACCAAACAAACTTTATAATTTGTGTTAAGAAGAACAAAGTGCAAACTGTAATACCAATATAACTCATCAGCTGGCTGCATTATGAACTGTTGATAGCTTAACGCAAGAACGATAATACCAAATCTTTTAACACGGAGTGCCCCCAAACTTCACCGACTTTAAAACTGCCAAAATAAAACTGAGATATCCCAGACTCACACTCAAGATTGGTATCTGTTGAGACCCGTGGAACGAAGACCTACCACAGGAGGAGGGAGAGAGGCCCAACTGTTATAGCCCACCAAGCTGCAGCAAAGACACCTGTACCAATGAGCATTGGGGTGAGTGGGGAGCAAGGGAAGAGAGAGGACAGCAGCATCAGCAGCAACAAAAAGGGGGATCCTGGACAGCAGAGGGCAGGCATTTGATTTACAAAACAAATGGAGGTAGGGAGGAGGTGAAGAAAAGAGGGTCCAGGCGCAGGGGATCCATTTTTGGCTCTATTTCTCGTTATTTTTTGGGGTTGTTATATGTAGCAGCCATGTTGACAAATACAGAAATACCATATTAAAAATCGTCAATTTTTTTCCTTACCCACCATGTTGACCCCAAAAAAAAAAATTAACCTAAACATTTCAAAAATAGCTTCTAATATAACCCAGCGATGTGTTTCTTCACTGAGATATCAATTTCTAGAACAAGCAAATCCCTATTGAGCTTCAGTACACCACATGCTGTAATATATTTGCAGATTCCATTTGTATTAAGTTCATTTCCTCACTATACACACTTTGTCTAGAGTTAAGCCAAGAGCATATAAAAGCCTTATTCCAACAACAGATTTCTAATCAAAATCCCTTCTCATAAAGAAATCCCAACCATTGACTGGCCAAAACCATTGTAGTCCATGAGAAAACATCCATTTAAAATATTTCATCAAAAACTTATAAACCAATTAGATCTGCAATTCCTCCATTAAAAAAAAGAAATAATGATCCCCGGGCCCTCTACCTTGTGCCATGCTTTCATTTACTGCCAAATACACATCTCATGAAACAATCTACAATTTGGAGAAAAAGTTCCCCTGTTTCTCCTATTTTTCCACAATTATCACAGGAGATAAGGCAAATGTCCTCTCTACATCCTCTTTCCAAACAAATTTATGTGCGTTCCAGGATTTTTTTTTTAAAAAAAAAGTCTGTCCGACATTAAGATACAATTAAACTGCAGAATATCAAATAATTTCCCATGCAAACAAGAAGATGATATTAAAACTTTAAATATCAACACCTTTTGGAAAACAATAAGGATTTTAAGAAAACATTTAAAATCCTAAATATAAACAAATAATGTGAGGTGTTCGGTGTATATTTAATTTTGGCAGCCAGCTTAAACGAGAAAAAAAATATAAAAATTTCACATTTTATAAAACATGCTCAAACGAGAGAACGGTCCAAACTACAACTTGTTTGCCTATTATTGTGTCAATTTGAAGATGATGCAAATGTCTACCATGCATGTGATGAGCATTAAAAAGTGTACACTAAATAAAAGAGAAATTAATCATTTTACACTTGTAGTTTCATTAATCCCCTTAATTTAACATATTTATAAAATAATAATTAAATTTATGTTTTATATATTTTTATTGTGATTTTTATTTCTTATGTAGGTGAAATAATACTTTATATGCATAACTAGAAAAAATGAACATGACATTTAGATTTTGGAGGCCAAAAACTTGAAAGGACTTTCTGACAGTATACAAATTCGGAAATTCCAACCCTGCGCAATTCAAAGGTCTACAACTTTGCTGCTGACAAGATACTTTAATTCTGAAGTTTTCAATACCAAAATTGATAAAATCCAAATTATATTATATATAATTATTAAAACAAATAAAACAAGAAGAAAAATATAAAAAAGGAAAAAAAATTAAAAAAATATATATAAATGGCCAAGATTGGCCCATTGTTGACAATTTTTGCATTGCAATTATAAAATGTATATTGTTGGATTGTGTTGAGACATCTATAAATATAGATGCTCAGCTCTCCTCAGTTAAGCAGTCTGATTTTCACAATTCTCTCTGAAAATTTGTAGATTTCTAGCTCTCGTGTGAGATTAATTATTGACAAACTTTGTTACCACCTATATGACTGGTTTTATTTATTTGGCATAATTGAGTACCTAACTGGATTTGTTATAGACAAAGTTATCCCCGCTTTTATGACTGTTTTAAACATTTTGGCAAAATTAATTCTTGAAATAAATTAATTGGGCAATAATGACAATTTATATATTATAAAAAGTGAGATTTCTAAATTTGAAATATTAAAAAGTGGATACCCTAGCCAAAACATTTTATTTTATTGTTGCAATTTAACTAAAAATTTCTAATCACTTCAAAAAAATCCAGCATTTTGATTTTCACTAAAATTGCTATTTTATACTACTAAATCTATTTCATGTGGATCGAACTCGGTTTTATCAGGTTATTTTATTATTTCGACACTCTTATACTTGGGAATAAAGAACCATTTTTTTAAGCGTGTCAAGCTTTTGACGCCGTTATAGAGGAATATATTTTAGTAAATAGAATAATTCTCGTATATAATTTTTTTTTTTCTTTTTATTTTTTTTTTTATTGCATTTTCTGCATCTCAATTTCTTCCATCTTTACATTTCTGTATATCCAAAATGTCCTGATTGATCCTAAATGAATCCCGAACCCAGAAATCTCACATACAGACAGACTCTGTTCTAAATTCTTCAAGGTTACATGAGACAGAAAAATCAATTAAAATGAAGCTTGCATTTTGCCAAATAATCTCTTGAACCATCCTCATCCAAAGATTCTTACATAATTTTTTGTGAGAACCTAATTCGAGAAATGAACTGATGATGTTTTTATATCTAAATCACTACATTTGTATTTTCTTTATTTGTTTTTCTTTTCTATTTTTGTCATTTTTATTTTTTATTTTATTTTTATTTTTCCCACTTTTTTATTATTTTCTTTTTTTAAGTATTGCATTTGTATTTGTTTTTTTAATTTTAGCATATAATTTGTATTTAGGTTACATGAAACATTAGTCTCGATCATTTAGCGGTAGATTTAAATAGAGAGTATTCATCACATTTATCATCTGTCAAAATGGCCGAGAAACTTCTAAAACAAAAGCAAAGAAAATAGCAGGTGTCAAACTGAGAAATGTCTATAACATTCTTCTTACACACAAAAAAATAAAAAAGAAAAAGAAAACTCTTTGCATAGCAACTTGAAGGAGCGAAA